>JABSTQ010007154.1:0-48437 GCA_013358835.2 Ixodes persulcatus
GTAATTGTAGGTCGACTGTTCTAGAAAAAAGCTATTATGTTATTATACTCTGTTTCACCTTGTGTTGTACCGCAGGGAAGGCTACAAGCGCGAGCTCCTTGCTCTAGGGCACATCTCGGCGGCACAAGCTCTCGTGCACTAAGGGCAGCTGCCAACACTATGAGCTCGCGCTTCTTGCCTTCGCTGCGGTACAACATAAGGTGAAACGGAGTTAGAATTGTGCAGTGTGCTAGAAAAGCCACGATCATTTAGCCGAGTAGCGGGTTTCTACTGGCTCTCTTGTGTTAACCGCCTTATATTAGTGTTTTGGAGTTGGTTTCTTATATTGCTGAAGTGACCATATTTTCCGGACCGACTCCGGTCCGGGAAATCTGGGAAACAAAAGAAAACAATCTTGGGTAGCCCAAGATTTTTTTCTTTTGCCATTTATCTACTCGGCTACCCAGTCACTTGGGAGAGGAGGGCTTGCTCTAATAAGTGGTCATGCAATTCATAATGCGACTTTCACGGTGCAACTTGTTTTAGCATAAACATTTTTTTTACAGTTGCTGACATTATTTGAGGTCACATATTTTTTAAACGTAAACATAAATTTTGTTAAATTTTCCTTCCAAAGGTTCATATTCTCTTCAGGAGAGCTTTTTGGAAATACAAAGCATGTGACCTTCTCTTCTGAATTGAGTTCTTTTTTTACAAGTTACGCAGTGTTTTTCGTATAAAGATTGTGTTATGCAATTATTCTTTGTGCCATAGAAATGCGATCGGACGATGATAATGCATGGTGGTGGTGTGATGCAGTCAACAAATCTTGGTAGAATTATGCAAATATAGAGGCCCAGGAAGCTTTCACGATTTTGACATCATTTTGGCATCAAATTAAGGGCTGCCGGGCACACATCTCCGATTTTTCTAAAGCTATAATGGCGTAATAGTTTGTGGCAAACAAACTAAACGCAGCGGAGGGTACCGCTATCACAGGGATGGACCTTCTGCGCAGTTATTCGCATAGTGCGCAAGGACATGGAGGTGGCAGAACGGTGACCCTGTTTTATCACCCGTCTCATCTCAGCGGAAGCTCTCCCGTCGCTCGAAGCCGATTATACTATCCCTTCAAAGTTGAAACCACATCAGAACAATGCAGCCTGCACGCTTACGTGTCCAGCAGCTGGCAAGCACGAAGGCCGATGTGTGCAGAATTCTTGTCCTCGGACGACCGTTTTGGGGAGGGTTACGCTAATCCGGCTTGAGGCGTCCCGTCAAAAGCACTCCGTTTATTGTCAACGTTTTAGGTTACAATAAGTAGCAGTCAGTACGTTCCTGATGGTCTGAAGCCGGCTATGTCGGCGCCCGCGCAAGCGGTTCCTCGAGTCTGCGTTTATTACTGCGGGGGGTCATTTTCCTACTTTGCCAACGGCTGGAACGCGTACTTTGTCACGTCTAGGGTCGTTTGGACACATTCCTCTTTCGGATTCACCGAAAGATTTCGAAAAATCAGAAGCCGAACCCGATATACAAGAGCAGAAGACCCGGCGCCCGGCTACTTCCGCAAGCGACGGAGCAAGCGAGAATCGAGATGGTCCTTTTATGACGTAGTGGAGCGTCACGCGTCACTAGCCAATGGCGTGCCGCTGCGGCGATCGCTTCTGATTTCTTCGCTTTTTTTCGCGTTGAGGGATTATTTTGGGTCGAACGGTTGTGACATTTGGACTCAGCAGGCACAAACACGTCAGGATCAACCTTTAACTCATTTTTTTCGAAAAGCTCTTCAGCTTCCCTTTAAGTATATTGAACGAAGTGCATTTGCAGACTCGGCATCACTCGAGTTAGGAAAATAAAAGACACCACAACGCGTGCAAACCGGGGCTTTTCGGTAATTTTAATCATTACCGATCGTTTTGCCAAACCAGCAGCTTGGTATACTTTCTACACATTTTATGAACGTCGAATTCTACCTGAGACTGTGTACGTATACTACGTCTGCTATTTGCTGGCCTCGTGCATATAACTACCCTCCAAATACACTCAATTGTGTTCCCTCAGGTAAAATTTAAAGAAAAAATAGCGTGTTTTTTTTTTATCTTAAAGGGACACTGACACCCCCCCAAATTTTTTTTTTTCCTTTTTTGTCAGGCGATTCATTATGGTGTCGGAATAGTACCCAATTAATATTTTGCTACAGAGTCACGTATTTTTTACATAAAGCCAAAAAACGCAACTGCTCGAAACCGAAACCGAAACTCCCGCACTGCACGGAGAAGTGGAGAGGATCGAGTGAGTGGCGGAAGTCACGTGGCTACACCCGACCGTGCGGGGTTTTTTTTTGTTTTTTTTTTTCCTCCGCGTGTAGCAGGTGAAATGCGTTCGCTCGCCGTGCGATTCCTTTGCAGTTATGTTTGTCCCGCTCGCTGTTCTGCACTTCAAGATAAGTTGTTTTGCACTTTTAACTGTTGTCAATTAGTAGTGAGTGCCCGAGTGCCGTAGTGAATTCCCGTGATCGGCTGCGAAAAGAATACTCCCAAGATGTTGCGTGAAGAGTTGACTCACATGTCCTGCATCTGAATATGGCATTGTGCGGCAGAGTGCACAAGTTTCCGAAAGATCAACGGGTCGGGGTCAATGACTGGCTGCAATTCCTGTAGAACAGTTACGCGAAGCTCGGAAAGCGGACGCTACCCGATTCATATGCTCCTTGCATTTTGTGGAAAGTGACTACATTGAGTTCGCAGGTGTCAAAAATGAAATCCCATACCATTTAGTTCAGCGACGTATCGTCCACAACAAATGTTTTTTTCAGTGATAATTGTTAAAAAAAAAGAACTGTAAAGATCGCAAAATGCTTGACAAAAAAAAATGGTACACCCACACCAGGGATCAAACCCGTGCCCGCTGCGTGTAAATCAATGTCTTTCCACTGAGCTTTTTTTTTTTTTTTTAACAAGAACATTTATTTACAAAATTGTACAGAATAGCAGTCGACTTTTCTTCATTACGTGCACTCCCGGCTTGAAGTCGGGCAGCACCACGCAGAGGCCAAACTCGCACCTCGTAAAGAAACCGTACGCGTTCGTATTCACCTCGAAGTACGCACTTCGTGCTTGACGTTTGAGCGAGCGATGTCTTCAGCAACGAGAAGGGACGACGGCTCGGCGACGTCTTCGTGCGATCGGCTTGCTGGTCGGGCGTGTCGTACGGGATGAATATAAGTTCTTTTGATCGGTCCAAAATTTCTCTTTCGAAGGAAGACAGAATTCGCCGGTACTGTGAACGACAGTTCTGAAGTAGAGGTCCAACGCCCGTCGTCCGCTGCCATCCGCTAGTCCCACGATACGCGAAACGACGCCATGTTGGGAATTTTCAGTGAACGCACAGAATGCTTCCGGTTTGCTGTGCTACCTTTTTTTCAATCAACGTATTTGCAGCTTTTTGGAAACCACAAAAAATGGGTTTCATATTTTTTTCTATTTTTAATATTGACTGTGTGCCTTCAATGACCCACGACTTTGATTAAATTAAAAGAGAGTGATCGCGACTCAAACCGGCCAGTTCTCGATTGGCGGTTTTCGGGCGGAAAGAAACAGAATTTCGAGCCGCAAATTCTGTTCTGGGTAGCTGGGCTCTCATATGTCACGTACAACTAAAAACCTCGGCGAGCATAAATACCCTGTCAGTGTCCGTTTAATATAATCGAGGCCCCTTTTCATCCTTACTCTGCTTCGAGATATTGCTTTGACGCTCTCACGCGCAAGGTACGCTCTTGAGTTCGCTTGCAAAGCGTGTAAGCTATGCCGCACTCCCGCTGGCGCATCTTACTGCGTGAGTTACAAATGAGGAGAAAGATCCTTCAGCAAAGCCTTCAAAAGACAGAGTTCCAGAGAGCGCCACCGCCGGTTGATCATCAGCGCCACCGTGGCCAGATGAGGCAACACTGGGACGGCTAAAATCGGCAGCGCCGCCGGCCTACCTTGCGAGATTACGTTATTACCAACTCCGCCTTGCGAGCGCTGTGTTTTCACACGCTACACTACCGACTGTTTTAAGAATCTATCAAACCTTAAATATATAAATGTGCTTGCGTGTGTGGTTGTGTTGTTCTATCATTAGGGAGTTTTATTAGGTGCGTTCCTCGATAGGAAGAGACAACCCAAAACGGAAGCTAGCAGGACGAAATTGAACGTCCTGATATTAGGGCCAAATATAAGTATAAGCAAGGGGTCTAGGACTTTTCGGTGTAGGAAGTTTCGGTGCATGGAGTTTTCGGTGCACGGACATTTCGTTGTACGGACTTTTCGGTGCACGGACATTTGGGTGCATGGACGTTTCGGTGCATACACAATCAAAATACGATATATTATTTTTTCTCCAAAGTCTTGTGGACTGCTAAGAAGAGTGACCTCACAAAAGAGACAGAAAAATTATCCCGAAGTAATCGATTAATTTCAATGTTACTTTTACCCTAAACTTGGGTGGCAGAAATACACACAAACAAATGAGAAATTCACCGTTTTTTTTTTTTTTTGAGGTTGTTGTCTGGTTATTTACATTTTGTTGAGTTCCAATTGCATTTGTCTTTTCAAGCTTGCAACTGAGAAAAATACCGTTTTCTACACACTAACGGCGAATCTTTCGGCGAGTTGACCGGGTCCCCCACAAGGACATGCAACATTAGTTTTATATATGGTTTATATTGTGACAGGAGTTTGTATGAGTTCGGCTGGTGTTGCGTTTTCAATAATTAACTCTAGAGAACCATATTTCCAATATCGTTCCATCGAACTACTGGCACCAAATGTTTGCGAGTAACTCCACTTTTTCATCGTAAAAGCTTGATCATTGCCTTGTTCTCAACTCAAATATGGTTTCAGGTTTGCACTTATAATAATAAAAAAAAGAATATACGTTTCGATGCTACTTTGTAGTTCTTAGAGTTCTCCCGCCACAATAAGAATAAAAAAAACAGTGGTCCGAGAACGTTGTTTTAAAATTGAGAGTTGCTCTCATTAAAGAGGTTGCAAGCTGCTCAAAAAAAGAAGTAAAATACAGTTTTAGATATAAAATTCAATTGTAATCATATAAATAATTCAAGGCAGATATTTGCACCGAAATGCCGAAAAGTCCGTGCTCCATAAAGCCCGTACACCAAAATGTCCATGCACCGAAATGTCCGTGCGCGGAAAAGTCCGTGCACCGAAAAGGCCGCACCGAAACGCCCTGCACTGAAACGTCCTACACCGAAATGTCCGGATCCCGAAGCAAGTAGATGAGGGCAATTTTCTTCTTTCATTTTTCTTTTTTACATTGTTGGCGCGCGCCTCGAGATAACAAAAACGAAGACTTCGTCGAGCCTCAGTCTTCTGCAAAAGCGGAACTAAAAGAAGCGTCCCCCCTCCCCCTTCCCTCTTACCCTTACCCACCTTTTTTTTCCAAGTGAGCTCTTCCCGCATGAATAGCTTACCTCATTTTGGTGATCAGTTTGTTTCCAGTCCCCTCGTCGCCGTGTTGAAGACGATTATGGTGTCTGAGAAAAGTGGTTTTCGTGCAAGCTGGCTGTAGTTTGGCCGGTGCCATTCGCAGTTGCTCGTCGCAAGCTGATGGTGATTCTCGTATTCTTTCTTTTCCATCCGCGTCGTCTTCGCGATTTCTTCAAGAGTTTGAAGCTAACAATGAGCGTCGAGTCCCTCGTGATCCAGGAACCGAAGAAGAAAGTGATCATGGCGAACGGCGATCGCAAGCTGAGGGACGTTCACAATGCACTCCTACAATCGGACTTCAGAGGCCATGTGACACCAGCATTGCTGTTTCAGGTATGCGTAACCATTATCTACTAATATTTGGTCTTTGGTCGTTTCCATTGAGTCATCTGGCCCGAGACTCTACAAGATGCCGTATGCGAAAAGTATTGTAACCGATCATGATTTTTCTGAGTCTAAACTGCACTCTCTCTAGACTTTTTTTTTCATGTACAAACTTTGCTCTGGGCTAGAGTAGCTTTCTAGATTTCACCCTGAAGTAAAACTAGAATACTATCGTACCTTATCATTGTTCTTATTCTTCGTTACACTTTAGGTGCGAGAGAAGTCAAAGCTGTAGAACGAGCCCAATTAAAGGGCCCATGAAACAAATTTCGGGCTGGAATAAATCAATTTATATTGGGATTTTACTAAGAGCACATCGTTCAGTGGGCCAAAATAAAAAAAGGTAGAAAGTCAAAAGCCTGACTTTCTGTACGAGAATTTGAAAACACAGCGGACTATACGCAACTTTCACGACCTATTGGCGAGGAGATCGTACTATAGGGGGCGCTGCGTACACCAAAACAAACACCGCCTGCGTGGAAAACAACTCCGGCGTTCCAGTTGGCTGCCGTGTTGTTGCCGCGTTCTCTGCAGGTTTGTTAGAATATAGTACGCTCTTGTTGCGTACCGCAGTGCTCAGCGCATGCTTTAGAGCCTGGAATCAGTTCTCATCGCTTTCCTGCCGAAAAAAAAAAACTCAAATCACAGTGAATAAGTAAGAGTAGGGAACAAGTTGACTGCGCACGGTGTGGTGTGTGGTCGTCACTTTTCAAGCGATGCCTTCCAAGCAAACTACGCTAATGGACGAGTCATGTACGCGTGTAAATCACGCTTGCATCGGCGTCCGTTCAAACCGTACATTGTATTTTATAGGTAGTAGATATTCTGCCGGCAACCGGCACAACAAACCGAGCAAAAAAAAACAAAAAAAAAAAATTGCCGGTAGTTGTTCCCATTGGGTTTCGTGTAAAAGGAATAGTCGAAACGGGAGCTTCTAGTTGCGAGAGAAGCTCAGTGGAAAGGTGTCCGTTACACGTGCCGTGGGTCCCAGCTTCAAATCAAAGTAGCGGAACTTTTTTCTTTTTTTTTTGTAAAACGTTTGACGATTTTTATTTATTATTTTTTTTTTCTTTTTTTTTTAGAATAATCATTGCCGTCCGAAGCTTCCGGGAATCTTTTTTTCCGGAGTGGTTGTTCCGGCTGCCGGCAAAATATCCCCACCTTATTTCATAACAGTGCACAAGAGGAGGTTCTTGATACGCAACGCCGTTCCGTCGGATAATCTTCCGAAGGGATCACACGACCGGGACGTGAGGCTTCGGAAGCCGCCGAGAGGTACTGCTATCATTTGATCACTATTTTGTTCCAGGCTAGTTTTTACACTGGAACATATTAGGTAGCAGTATCAGTTCAATATTGTGATATTTATGCAACTGCGTGAATCATTTTGCGATTCCTATAATTTGAATTGAGCAATGCAAATGTGTGTATGACTAAGTCCTCGTCGTGCAGAACTCACTGATATTTCATCGTGAACCGTGCACCTTTGAATAACCGATAAATTAAACTGAAAAAGACAACTTGTAACGTTTAATGCCAATGTGCAGTCTAATTAGCCACATTCTACACTATAATGTTCACCAGTGTGTTCTGTAATTCGCAATTTCAAGAAAAACGTAATCTGTAATGACTATTTTGGTTGATGTTTTGGTGAAACTTTCTCCGGGGCGACGCTGCACTGGACTAAAAGATTACATTTCAGCACGTCCTCGCCTTCAACGAGGCACCTCTTGCTCTCGCCGATGTGGCTGATGATTGTTGCAAGGGACAGGGACACTGAAAAGCAATGCGTGTGTTTCGTGAATACGGTTTCTCCAACCTAGGAAGCGCACAAACATCGCCACACCGCGTCAGTCACGCACGACCTGGCGCGCGCAGCCGGAGCGACGCGGCCGATCGCGGGCGCCTACATGTGGGTTGGTTTTTGCTTCCAACAAGAATGCGGCGACATTTAAAGCAAGGTGAGACAAGCAGGGACTGTGCTACCCCTACGCAGATGCTTTTCTAGCAGATAAATATTATCCACATACCTTTCACGAGCCTCAAGTCCTCGTCCTCCATGGTTGAACGAATACTAGCGGCGGGAATGTTATTCCCGCATCATAGTTCCGACGGCGGCCGCTAGCCAGCGCCACCGTTCGATCTCCTCCCCAATTGGGGGCGCGCTGGCGCCTATCAAAATGGCTGTCGTCTGGATGATCCTCGTCGAACAGCAGTGCGAGGCGGGGTAAGGAATTCTAGTTTTGCTTTATACCAGCATTATTAGAGCCTTACTTTATTTTTTTCACGTCCGCAAGGTGTGGACAAGCACCTTTATTCTGAAGCCGATCATTCAGGAGCTAGGGAGCGCAATCCTCGCACCGCGGTACCACCATCGCTGAAAGTTGCGACCTTCCCTTCGTAAGCTCTCTGCCTTTTTACTGTGATACATCCGCGGACCCCGCAGTGCGTCGCCGGGCCCCCGCAGCGCGTCACCGTGCCCAAACGCACGTCACACGACACCGGATCTCACTCATTCCCTTCATCCCTAAGCTGACATTGTGGTGGATGCTACGCGCCTGCCGGACCAATCAGTCGCCTCCCTTTCATCACCTGACCTCATTGTCTGCGCGTGGGTATGCGCGAGAGAGCGTGATCACCTGGCAAAAGTGTGGCTGGCCCAACGAGCACGTAGCTTCCACAGCACTGTCACCTTCGGGGTGAACGGGGTGGGGAAAGCGACTTTGTTCTGAATTTTGAGTGACTGGCTAATCTCCTAGGGGGCGCATGGCTGTGTCCTGGTACACAAACGAGGTTCCGAGCAAGAGTTGACTCCCCCCTTCCCGTCTTTTTGATTTCTTTGGTAGAATGCGTAATTTATGAGTTGAGGAGGAAAGCTAAACAGGAAAGCGTTGGAAAAGCGTTTCATGAGTCATGACTCCTTTAAGCTCTGTGGGCCCATGACTTGCACTCGGGCTCGTACAGTGCTAACACCGTTTCTGGTTTCCATGCTCGGGCTGGTAGCTTCTCGGTTTCGCTCGAGGTAATTAGAAAAGAACGTAATTTACAACATGACTTTTACTGACAACCAGTGCCTGAACTTTCAACTACCGCATCAACCGCAAAAAAACGTGCCATTTCTTTTCTTTTTTTTTGCGTTGCGTGCTGCTGAAGTTCGCAGCTCGTACGTTCCAAGCTTTTGTGACGGTCCCCGAGACGTGAGGGAGAAGGGTGACAAGCGGCGCCAAGGCTACGTCCCATGTACGTTTTGCCCGAGTCGGTGCAACACCTCCTAGAAATAAGGCTGTAGCGCTCTTCTCGCGACGTCGCAAAGGAAGGCCATCGGGGGCGCTAGTCGAAGCAAAGGCAACGCGCGTGGATAGACCGTCGTAACGCGATTTTAGTCACATACGCATGTCTTATTAGCTAAAATAAAGGCTGCACATAGCAACGGGTCTCGGAAGCATTTGATTACACGGGCAAAACATTGCACCATTAAATAATCGGTACGCAATGGCACGAGGTATGCGTATAAAACGCCTATAGGAAAAAATGTTAGTGTTTGAAGTCGAAAACATTGAGTCACGCAATTATTGCTACAGGATTGCATATTTTATACAGGAATATTTCTGCAAAGAGGCGAGAAACGCAGTGATTGGACACAGCAAAACAGATCACAGTTAAAAATCAGGTAGACGTAGTCAACGCGGACACGGCAAGACAAGTGTCACAATCATGTAAGCGATGTTGTCACGTGCAGTCCCTGAATTCTTGCATCATACCCCGGCCACATAGCAAAAGTAATGTAATTTCGATCAATGACATTATGGGGTCGACAAATCAGCTTGCGACGCTCGTATAATCACTCAAGACCGCGAGCTGATTAAACCCCATATCATTGAATTAAAAAATATCAACTTTTCCGTGTGGCAGGGGTACTAAACTTACTCTTAGTCCACTAATTTACTTCTCCATTTGGGCTCGAGCTGCGTTAGAACAAAATATACCTTATTTTGTATGGAATAATACCATTAACTTAATACAGTTAAGATTCTAGTATAAACGCGGTTAAGGCAATAAAATAACATTAGTATAAAGAAACACATAACCACAAACAACGCACTTTCAATAATCACACAAACTTATTGTCACCTTCCAGTGAAAACTAGACCACACATGATTAGATATGTCGACGGAACTGCACACGGATAACGACAAAGGACTAAATTCCATCCTATCACAAGATTAAAAAAAAAATTGCAGCACTTCGCTCGCGTCCTACATGACCAAGAAAGCTCGTAAATAAGTTGTTTCTCACCTGTCGATTGTTTCCATACGTCCCACAATATCCGTGACAAAAACATTTGAACACGAACTCCAAGAAGTATCCCTGTCGAGAGATAGGTCTTCCGATAATCGACCAGGGTCATCGTTGGCTAGTTGTTACACATGTTACTCAAACGGGAAGGAAACAAATTTCAAAAGTGCCACACACGAGAGCAGCGGGGACAAAAGGCTTAAAGGGATACTTCAACGAAATTTGAAATATACCCGTCGTGTTCAAAAATAGATTGAATATGATCCACAATACCCGCAAATGACAATCGCACGTTTCTATATTGAGCCTCATAGCTGTATTTTTGTTATGAACGGCCCACTCTAGAAAACGCTCGGACAGCAGCCAGCGGAGTCGACGTCACATCCGCAGCAATCGTGACGTAGTTTGTCTCGGGACCTTATGTCTGGACGCAGCGGACGCTGCGAGCTGTCCCAGCCAGTCCCGCTCTGTGGACGTAGCTCGTGATACGCTTTCCGCGCGTCGCTGTGCCCCCTCTCCAAGGTCACGTGAAAATCACACGGCCTTAGATAGGCCCCGATGGCTCGTAGCTTCCGCTGAAAGCAGCCGCAGCACACCAGCGTTCGGGACACCGCAAGTAAACCCAAAGCTGTCTTAGTATCAATTTTAAGTGATGGGTTAGTCTTCTATAATCTTGTAGAGGGTCAATAGCGACTTCTGGCTCACACAAAGAAGAGTCTCGAGGAGAGGTGAGTTTCTCCTTCCCCTCTTCTGTCGTCGTGGCCGGAGGCGAGACAGTTACCGTCACTGCATGTCAAGGTTCCTAGACGGGCATTACAAACGAGGCGTTAGCGACATCCACCAGATGCTCTTTGCTAATGGTGTAATTCGTTTTAAAATTCCTTTTCGTGTCTTTTTCAACAAGAGATTGGTGTGTCTGATGTGATAATGCTCCATTGAACACGAATAGACTAAGACATAAGTGCCGAAATTACATTGTAGTATCAATTTAACGTTGTCCAGCCATATCTTGCTCGTGTGCCCTCCCTGCGGACATGACTGGATTTGTTTTCGGTTCCCGTCACTTCTGAGATGTCTCAGCGTTCCTTTTCAGACAGTCAGTAGCTCACACACAACGCAAATTTACCAGAATCGGAGCCCGTATCAGGACAGATGTCGCATTGGAAATTCGGAGCCGGTTCATTTGAAAAGTGTGGGGAGCTGTGGGACTGAACGTAGTCCCGCGGTTACGGGGATACACATAAATATAAATTTGGTACTTTACACTTTGGTAATGCGTTGCATATTACGTTCATATTATATATATATGTATAATAAATCGTACAAGACTGCGCTTTTAAAACGTATATTAATGTCGGATAAACGCGCACAAACACAACGGTGCCGCTCGACAAGCAACATTTTTTTTCACGTCGATAGCGGATATTTTCTCATGTAGTTGCGTCAAGGCCTTCCTTCCTCCGACATTAGGGAATTGTTGTATACCGTTTCCGCAGCCCGCTAAGCACCCGGATAGCGCTCCGTAATCCGCTACAAGACCTTGAACTATGCAGATAAGGCTGGCGGCGCGCATGCGCAGCTGCAGCGTTTTCTTCAGGGATAACGTAGCGGAGGAGAAAAACGGTCTACTACAATTCCCTATTGTGACGTAACCACTCGGAGCGCTACGGCCTTCTTCTCTAGTAGGTGTTGCTAAATTACCAGAGGCTCCGTCTCTCTCTCTCTCTCTCTTGAAACTTGTATTCCTCATCCCTCTTTCCTGACATTTCCTTTCCCAAAGACTTTTTCTCTCTCTCTCTATCGCTCAGCGCGAGGCTGCATGAGAAAGAGCGCGGCTCTTGAAGGCGCCTCGAGGACTCGTCACGGTCCTTACCTCGTAAGAATGTCGATTTCTGTTTTAGCATCTCCAGTTTGTTCTGTTTTGAACGGGTGGGCGAAACTGATGCACTGGATTGAGAAGGAGGACGTCTGTCAACGGTTTTCTAGATGTTTCTCTTCCTTTCGTGCGAGAAAATGGATATCGCTGCAACTATATTCGCAACTTTCACGACCTATAGGGGGCGCAGTGGTGCCTATCAAAATGGCTGTCATCTGGATGATCGTCGTAGAACAGCGGTACGAGGCTGGGTCTGCGACGCGTAAGTAATTCTAGTTTTACTATATACGAGCAGTATTAGAGCCTTACGTTATTTTTACATGCCAGAAAGGTGTAGGCAAGCCCATTTATTATGAGGCCAATCATCCAGGAGCTAGGGTGCGCGATTCTCACAACGCGGTACCACCATCGCTGAAAGTTGCGAATACAGCGGAGGCCCCCCTTAAAGGGATACTACAAAGAAATTTCGGCGCTTATTTTTTGGTCTATTCGTGTTCAATGGAGCATTATCACATCAGACAGAACAATCTCTTGTTGATAAAGACACGAAAAGGGATTTTAAAACAAATTAAACGATTAGCAAAGAGCACATAGTGGATGTCGCTAACGCCTCGTCTGCAATGCCCGTCTAGGAACCTTGACAGGTAGTGACGATAACTGTCTCGCCTCCGGCCACGACGAGAGAAGAGCTGAAGGGGGAACTCTCCCCTCCCCGAGATTCTCTTTTGTGTGTTCCAGAAGTCGCTACTGTCTCTTTACAAGATTATAGAAGATTACCCCGTCACTCAAAATTCGTACAAAGGCAGCTTCGGGGTTACTTGCGGTGGCCCGACCGCTGGTGTGCTTTGCCGCACGAGCGGTCGGGTACGCTACTGGCTGCGGAGTTCTGCAATATCGCTTTTAGAAACCCATTACCACTCCGGGCGCGCGCACCCCGAGCCATGCGGGCTCGCCCGCCCACGTATGGCTGTGCGTGGCTTTCCCGTGTCTGGGGAAAAGGGCATCCTGGTGGTTGAGCCGAGCCCGGGGTAGGTTTGGACCCTTCGGGGCCCCCCGGGTGAGGCAATACACCACTTCGGCCCCCGCTTCTCATAGACGGGAGTCCTGGTAAGGCCCGGCCAGGATGATTCAGTCTAGTCGCCACTCCTACTATCCCCTCCCTTCTTTCACCTTTGTCTTCTCCTTCTTTTCACTCTTCTCATTTCTCTTCTTTCCTTTTTCAACTCTTTTGGCGGCAAGGGCTAACCTTGGGTGGTGACAGACCCCTCGTCCAGAACCACACTCGGTTATAGAGACTTGGCAGCACTAATAGAGTAACGTCTTCAGCCAAGCCATTCTTGCTATGAAGCGCTACCTATTCCCTTGTTGGGCTCGGTGGTGGGCGGTGCACCACAGTCTCCGAACACCATTCCCCTCTTATGGGTTCCAAGCTTAAACCTTCCGATCGGGCCCCCAAAAGGGTCCGCACCGATGCCTATCTACCACCTTTGGACAAGAGCAACACCGACTATGTTACAAAGTTTTTCATCATACATTCTGAAGTTGAGACGAAACCAATGTCGAAACTCTCCCCTTTTCTTGTGGCCAAGGTCTTAAAAGACTTGGTAGGGGAAAAGTTTAATGCAAAAAAGACTTTTTCTGGAGACCTTTTGGTAGAAGTATTTGAGAAAAATCAGGCAGCAGCGTTGCTCTGCCTCAACCATATCCTTGACACGAAAGTGAGCGTCTCTGCACACCGTACACTCAACACCATTCGTGGTGTTATATCTGAGGACGACCTGATGGAGAGTCAGGAGGAAGAGATTCTTGAAGGCATGCGCAGCCAGGGTGTTGTTGCTGTAAAGCGCATCACCATCCGTAGAGATGACAAAGAACTTCCTACGCGACACCTGGTCCTTACCTTTGAGCTCAACAGCCTGCCTTCTTCCGTGAAAGCGGGGTACTTGAATTGTAGGGTCCGGCCTTACATACCTAACCCTGTCCGTTGTTTCCGCTGTCAGCGCTTTGGGCACGGCTCGCGGTCCTGCCGTGGCCATGAGACATGTGCCAGGTGCGGTGGCTGTGAGCACAATGCCGACGACTGTCATGAAGACATGAAATGTGTAAATTGTAAAGGCAAGCACCCTGCATATTCTAGGTCATGTGAACACTTTAAAAGAGAAAAGGAAATTCTGACCCTTAAAGTGAAGGAAAACATCTCTTATCCCGAAGCAAAGCGTCGCCTCTTGGGTTTCCAGAGAGGCTCTTTTGCCGAGGTGGTGCGTCGGGGACCTGCACCGCCTATGGCGTCTGTGGGAACGCAAGTGTCTTATGGGGACCTTGCACAACCACTAAAGTCCTCTGGTCCCAAACTAAAGGTGCAACTTCCAGGGCGTGCTATCTCAGCTGCCCAGGCAGGTGCCCTCCCCAACCGTGCTAAAGGCTCGGGTCCATCAACCGAGCAGACGGAGGCCACCCCGTCGCAGAAGAAAGTCACCTCTGGAGCAGTGCACACTGCTCCACCTCGAGATGACAGGGTGGATACTGGTCCGTCGGGATCCACCCGAGCACAGGGGTCTGCGTTCCCTGCACAGGGTTCTGCACCCCCTGCTCCTCCGTCCCAGTCATCACGAGGTCGGGGATTTGGTCCCTCTGCCCCTGGTGGATCTCGGAAACCGGGGGAGCCGTTGAGGTTACAGGCCTCCAAGGAGGAGCCCCTTTTGGCTCTAGTTGAGCCAATGGACGAGAGTGGGTCAAGGTCCGACGAGGACAGACCCCACTCGAGTACTGAATCTCTACTTCCGGCCTCCGGTGGCACCACGGGCAGGCCGAATGACACCTCTAAAAAGAAAAATTCTCCGCGTGTAAAGATAGATTTTAAGTCGTAAAAAATTTGCTTACTTTTGACAGTTTTTTTTTTTTTTTTTTATAAACTTTACAATGGTCCACAATTTTAGCATTATGCAGTGGAATTGTCGCGGCCTTTTTAGTAACATTGATGACATACATTTTTTTCTTGATGAGCTCCGTCCTGTGGCCTTGTGCCTACAGGAGACTTATCTGAGTGACACCCACACAAAAGTGCTACATCGTCATCAGGTTTTCCGAAAGGACCGCATTTCATCAAACTCCTCGGGTGGTGTAGCAGTGGTAGTACAGAGTGGAGTTGCCTGTGCTCCAGTCCCTCTACAGACTCCACTTGAGGCAGTTGCAGTTCGAATTCTTCTTGACCGTCTCATTACCCTTGTATCCCTCTACTTGCCACCCAACACTCCGCTGCATTTGCAAGAACTTCAGGGACTCGTCAGCCAATTGCCCGAGCCCTTTTTAATTCTTGGCGATTTTAATTCCCACCACCCCTTGTGGGGTAGTCCTCGACAGGACTCTCGTGGTGGAGTCATTGAACGACTTTTATTATCATCCGGGCTATGTCTTTTGAACCAAAAAGAGGCAACATTTTTTAGTGCCGCCCATAACACTTTTACAGCTATCGATTTGTCCTTATCATCACCATCGTTACTCCCATGTTTTTCATGGCAAGTTTTAAACAACCCTTTTGGCAGCGATCATTTTCCCATTATTTTAGAAAGCGTTAAACCGATTCCATCGATTCCGACTCGCCTTCCTAGGTGGAAGTTAGAGAATGCCGACTGGTCTATTTTTGAATTAGAGGCTGTGATTGATCCATCTTTGCTTCATACTATGAGCCCCGACAATGCGACAGTTTATGTCACTGAATGTATAATTAGTGCGGCTTTGAATTCTATTCCTCAAACATCTGGTCATCTTCCTAAGAGGTGCAAACCGTGGTGGACTAAGGAGTGCACAACCACTCGCAAGGACCAGAATAAAGCCTGGGGAGTTTTCCGTCGGTACCCTACCAATCGAAACCTAATTGCATTCAAGAAAAGTAGGGCTAAGGCTAAGTGGACACGAAAACGGGCTAAAAGGGTTTCATGGACCAAATATGCCTCTTCTATAAATAGCCTTGTTCCAGCAAAGGAAGTGTGGGACCGCCTGCGCAAAGTCCGAGGAGACTACCAACCCTTCCGAATTCCTCTTTTTCCGTTGCCTGCCGTATCTCTCAAAGATCAGGCAAATGTTCTTGGTATGCACTTCCAGCATGTATCTAGTTCTTCCAACTTTAGTGTAAAGTTTAAGAAGTATCAGTCTACTGCTGAAAGGCAATCAATCTCGATGTCAGGATATGACCGGGCAGCCTACAATAGACCGTTCAGTATGTGCGAACTGGAAGTGGCGCTTGGTGTAAAAAAGCAGTCTGCACCAGGTCCAGACAGGATTCATTACGAAATGCTGAGGCACTTGTCCCCAGCATCATTAAGTCATTTGCTTATGTTTTTTAATCATCTATGGAAAGCAGCTGCTTTCCCTCGATGCTGGAAAAGCGCCCAGATTATTCCTCTTCTAAAGCCTGGTAAAGACCCCTCTCTTCCGGCGAGTTACCGTCCTATTGCGCTCACTAGTTGTCTTGGGAAGACTTATGAAAGGCTCATCAACCGGCGTCTGGTGTATTTTCTGGAGGAAGAAAATATTTTGGACATTAATCAGTGTGGATTTCGGGAGGGACGATCAGCCACAGACCATTTGGTTCGTTTGGAGACTTTTATCCGTGAGGCATTTGTACATCGGCAGCATTGTGTCTCGGTATTCTTCGATCTGCAAAAGGCCTATGATACCACATGGAGGTATGGAATTCTTCGGGATCTGCACAACTATGGAGTACGAGGGCGCATGCTCCAGTGTGTACAGAATTTTTTAAGCGACCGGACTTTTCAGGTCCGCTTGGGTTCTACACTGTCTGATGTTTTCCCTCAGGAAAATGGAGTCCCTCAGGGAGGAGTTTTAAGTGTTACTCTGTTTGCTATAAAAATTAACAGTCTTGCGAGTGTGATACCCCCGTCTGTGTTTTACTCATTGTATGTGGATGATGTGCAGATCTCTGTTTCTTCCTGCAACCTCTCCAGCTGTGAACGACAACTACAACTTACAGTCAATAGGATGAGCAAATGGGCAGATGAAAACGGCTTCACCTTTTCTCCCGAAAAAACTGTCTGCGTTCCCTTTTCGCTCCGCCGGGGATTGTCCCTTGATCCTTCCTTGCATTTAAACCACATTAACATACCTGTTCACCAGGAACACAAATTTCTGGGCATAATTCTCGACAAGAAACTCACGTTTGTACCCCATTTGAAGGAACTGAAGCGCAAATGCTTAAAGTCATCGAACATTCTCAAGGTGTTGTCCCACAACTCGTGGGGGTCTGACAGGCGCTGCCTCCTGCGACTCTACAATTCCTTAGTTCGGTCTCGCCTCGACTATGGTGCAGTTGTGTATGGATCTGCACGTCCATCTACACTAAGGATGCTTGATCCGGTTCACCACCTGGGGCTCCGACTGGCTACGGGTGCTTTTCGCACATCACCTGTGTTGAGTCTGTATGCAGACACCTTTCAGATGTCACTTGAGAAGCGTAGACAGTACCTTAGCCTTTCTTACGTTTGCAGGGTCTATTCTAACCCACAACATCCATCCTACAGTACCATCCGTACCTGCCGATTCTCCCAACTTTTTGAAAACAAACCAAGTATTGTACGTCCTCTTAACTTCCGCATTCAAAGCCTTTGTGCCTCCCTCCAGTTTCCACTCAATGATGCTGTCATACTAAAGCACAAAGAAAAAGTTGCTCCGTGGGACGAAGTTCCGATCTTTTGCGACTGGTCGCTCACAAAGTATAATAAACGGGCTATTTCCCCTCAAGTCCTGCAGCAGGAGTTTCAGTCATTGCAGGACACATATAGAGACTATACTGAATTCTATACTGATGGGTCGAAATCTTCATCTTTTGTTGGTTGTGCCGTATATTCTGGTGCCTTCACGAAAGCTTTGCGCATGGATAGTATGGCAAGCATTTTCTCTGCAGAGATTTATGGTGTCTCTCTAGCCATTGAACATATAATGAGTAACAACATATTAAAAGCTATCCTTTTTGTCGATTCACAAAGCGTGATACAGGCTCTTTCTTCTAGACTACCCACAAAGAACCTTCTTGTACTTCATGTACGGTCTAAAATAAATCGGGCTCTCCAACTCGGACGCACCATAAGATTCTGCTGGGTGCCCAGTCATGTAGGAATTCCTGGGAATGAGCAAGCAGACAAACTGGCTGCAAGTGCAAAGGACTTGGCAGCATCTTTTGGGTTACCCTATCAGGACCTTAGGCCACTTTGGAAGAAAGCACTTTTGAAGACATGGCAGTCAGAGTGGGATGTGGAATGTAACAATAAGCTTCATGTCATTAAACCCGTCTTGGCTCTATGGGAGAGCTCGTTCCGTAAGGAACGTCGACTGGAGGTTTTGCTATGCCGCCTGAGGATTGGTCATTCACGTCTGACTCATCTACATCTGCTTTGTGGCGAAGACGAAAAGCTCTGTGCCCATTGTGGGGAAGTACTGACAGTTTTGCACATTTTATGGCAGTGTAGATTTTATCACCAACATCGCCGACAAAGTTTTCCTGAACTTTTTAGAGGTAACCTTCCATTTCATCCTATGTTTTTGCTTGGTGATCATCCTTTAGTGTCACATGACCGTGTTTTTGACTTTCTTAAAAAGACTGGATATATACATCAGCTGTAACTTTTACCATGAGAATTCTTTAATATCTCTTTCTTAGTATAGCCATCTTAAGTAATTTTGTCTGGCGCAATATGGCCTAAGTTGCTTGTGCGCCATAAAACCCCAATCATCATCATCATCCGGGCGCGCGCTTTAATTAATGGGGTACGGAAACAAAAATCAAAATATTCAAATTTCGTTCGGAAATGAGTCGAGCATGACGGATAATTACCGTGAATGATAATCGCACGTTTGTATTTTGAACGAAAGGCTATATTTTTCGTTCCAAACGGTGCACTCGAGCAAGCGCTCGAAGACAAGCGAATGGAGAGAGCGATGCGTCATGGGATATCCGGCGCAAACAAAAACAGAAAGAAAGGATTCCCCGCATTCGTGACGTAGCAAGGCTGGCGGGGTTATGAGCTTTGCCCTTGGTGGCGTTGTCAGCGTTGTGGTGGTGTGAATAGCGTCAGCGCGTTACAACCGAGCCGTTCGAAGTGCCCGTTGGGTGGCGAGCGTGTGGCTGGCCCAAGGAGCACGTAGTTTCCACTGTTTTGTCAGCTTACGGCTGAACGGTGTGGGGAAAGCAACTTTTGTCTGAGTTTTGAGCGACTGGCTAATCTTCTAGGGGGAGAATGGCTGCATCCGGGTGCACAAACGAGGGTCCGAGAAAGAGGGGAGTCCACCCTTTCCGTCTTCTTGGACTGTTTGGTTCAATGCACGATTTGTGAGTTGAGGAGGAAAGCTAAGAAGGAAAATGTTGAAATGCCAAAGAGCGGTGCTGCTCCAGAGAAATCTGCTACGTCACGACTACGTAGCAAGTTCCCCGACGTTGCTAGATTACCTCCCAAATAGGCTCCGCAAGCATCCACCAGGTGCACATTGAAAGATCGTTTAATTAGCTTTAAAATTAGTTTGCTTGTGCCTTTCAACGGAAGACTGGTGTTTTCGAGGTTAGGGTGCAACATGCGACACATTCAAGCTAGACAATGAGCGCTGGAATTTCGTTTCCCTACCCCTTTAAAGTAGCAGCGCAAGCTCCCGATAGAAGCACCGCTCGATCTCGCCACCCCCCCCCCCCCCCCTCAACCTATTTTGTCCGCCGCAGAACTTTGATTTTTGAAAAAAGAAAAGAGAATCCCGGAGAAAAGCTCCCCGGAGATAAGCTCACCGGAGAAAAAGCTCGCCGCAGAACCGGCGGATGCGGAGAAAAGCTCACCGGCCATTGAGCGTATGCGGAGAAAAGCTCACCGAATTTTTTTCTTCTATTTATATGGAGGCTGTTAGATCATGCGTAACATATATCAATTTATTATTATTAAAATTCTTCAGCTTTGTAAAAAAGAAAATCTCCTTTTTTGCAATATTTGTTAAGCTTATCGGGTATACTGCTCCCGAAATAATAATTGCGGGCGAGTGTTTTTTGTGGCTTACTTTCTGGGCGACGAAAGCCTAACTGAAAACTTTATGAACTAGAAGAATAGGAAAAAGTTGAAAACTTAATAATGTCTGCCTAAAACCTAAAAATCAATACTGTAAATGCCGAATATCCGAAAGTGCATGCGCAACAACGCGGTGCCTGAAATTCTCTTTGAAGCTTTTGTTAACTTTTGAAAACGGGATAAAACAGTCAGTAGGATATCGAGGCTTCTTTCTTCCACTGACGTGCACGTTTTCTAGGCTCTTGTGCTGCCGATCCACACGTTGCCTTTGTGTGATAGTGCCCCTTCTTCGGTGAGCTACCCATGACCTTCAGAGCCGCACACTGGCACTGTTGTCACTCGTGACCTATAAATGAAGTAGTCCTCTGTAAGGTAGCGAATAGGGCGAGTTGGTAAACGTTACACACGATGAAAACCGCTCAATCGACGACTGAGTGAAGACAACAAACACGACAAGACGAAGCTGTTCTCGCAACTAAAGGTTTGTTAGTGAAATTAACAGAAAGAAAACAGCGTAGAGGACACTGATTACATCAACAAACACCTACTTATCTATTAAGCAGTACACAATATTCGGAGCTGAAACGGTTCACACACCCCTCTTCATATTCGCTCGCAAAGAACAAACCTCTTTATCTGACAGAGCTACCGACGGCGCAATTTGGCGGAGCTGTCAATAAATTACTGTCTTTTTCTTTTTTTTTTTTTTACCGGCGTACGATGTTCTGATTTTATACTTGTGGCTTCATTTAAGTACAAAATGGGTGATTACAAATTTTAGAGGAATTAGTAAATACGCCCAATGAACTTCAAGAATGTTGCAAAAAAAAAGAGGACATATGTTTAATGAAGTGACGAATGCGAATTGTGTTAAATTGCCACGTTTGACGCAGACTCCGCCAAGTAAAAAAAAAAAAAAAAAAAAATCGGTGAGCTTTTTTTTACATCTGCCGGTTTTGCAGTGAGCTTTTCTCCGGTGAGCTTATCCCCGGTGAGCTTTTCTCCAGTGAGCTTTTTTCCGCCGCCCGTGATTTCGATAGGCGCAGCCTGCGTAGGCGCAGTTTCAAACACTGCTGGTGGCTAAATTCTCGTCTTTTCCCGCCGTATTCTGTGTTTCATGGAGCATGTATTTTCCCGAGGTCATTGAAAAAGCCTTGTACCACATTTGAAAAAAAAAAAGAAAATAAATAAAAAGCAATGAAAACCTATAAACTATTTTTGTTGGGTACGCGCGCGACAGAACAAATGCGACTGGAATGTAAAGTTCTATTTTTTTTTTTTTTTTACGATACGTTTTGACGGCGCCGCGTGATTTGCCGGATGTCAAATGACAAAGCGCTTAGCTGTCGAAAATAATTCACAACAGAAGATAGCCGAAAGCCATGCGTTTTTCACGCTCATAAACAACGTGTTTACCGATGGACAGGACACGGACATACAATTTAGCAAGTGTTAACATTCGAACAATATATCGTACGTACCACACGATGCAGCGTTATCTGAAAAGAATTTATTTGAGAAAAATCTCAAATAACACAGCCACAATCGACGACAGTCACATCTTGACGATCGGACGGAATCCAAGATAACTTCGTTTTGGGGCACGTTTTGGGGAGAGCTTCCTTTTTTCACAACAGCACCGAGGCAAAGGAACGAACGCGGCTGACCCGTTTCCCACCCCAACCCGGACAACTATTTTTGGAGATGACAGGATTCTACGCGGAGTATCTCTGAGAGGGGGGAGAACAATGTTCTCAAAATCGCGTCGAGGGCCGTTCGACGTCCTTCACCGCCTTCGTTTCCCGTGAATGTTGAGCAGAAAAGCTTCAATGGCAGGCACTTAGGTCTATTCACACGATGCATCTTGTTGGCGAATCTTGTGTCGCGAAACTAGGTTTCGGGAAACAGATTCCCCGTCTGAACGCGACCCAAAACGTGGCGCGCCTCCGAAAAATGTACGTTGACTCGTGTTCACCTTGTTCGCAACATCAAATCTTGAGTCTCGAGGGTCTCCAAGGCGCTCAAAGGCGAGAAATGCAAGATGGCGGATTGTTTGGAGTTTGGAACTAGATACTCTCGAACCCAGGCGCATCAAATACTCCGCACATGCGCACCGCGTATTTCTACAAAAGGTCCATTATGCAAAGAGTGTGAGCCTAGCGTGAACCAAGAGACGGCGTTTCACGTGTTTCTAAGTAAAAACGAAAAACATAGAAACGAAAGCGTGTGGTGCCAGATATTCTGCCGTGACTACCCCCAGAGATAATAGACACGTACCTTAGCGATGGTGGCATGGGTCTGGCCATAGCCTCCTCTATACTGACAAAGCCTGGCAGATCGCCACGAGAAGCGGCCGCCGAAATAGAAAAGGTGGAGCGGTAGACAACGGTTGAGAGGAGAGCCAGGTGACTGGCGACCCGCTACGGCGAGATGCCGAAACGCAGTGTGTTTTCACTGTCGCGAGGCTCTGTGGCGAGACGCGAGGACCCGGAAGTGTGTTTTGGGTCTTCGCCGCGGCAAAAGCTGTGCGCTGACGTCCAGGTTCCTTGAGAAATGGCTCTTTGATGCTTTTAGCTACCAGATTCTCGCGCTCCAAATCTGCGATTGGGCACTCTAGGGTTCCGTCGTCGAACTGCCAGGCTTTGTGAGTATAGAAGAGGCCATGGTCTGGCACTTTCGATTGTCTTATAGACGCTTTCAGGCAGTTGGGGATGTGCGCCGCCATAACCGACATTCCGTTTTTGTTCCCTCTTATTCCGTTCGCTTCACTTCATCATTGCCACCGCAGGACAGGTTATTGCTACTTTAGGTGCTACTGCGTCCTTCTCCCCAGCATAGGCCTTTGTGGAGGCTCGTCAAAGCCCGCTTGAGAAGCTCGATATCTCAATAAGAAAACAGAAGGCCGGCAATGGCGGCTCAATCATCTGCATCAACATCGACATCACTCTTGGCACGAGTTAAAAGCAACTTGCAGCTTCCTTTACCCTTCAGTGAGCATGTGAACGTACCAGCAATGCAGTCGTCTAATCCCTTTCGCTTCTTCATGCAGTCCGTGACGCCTCTTTGCGCGGGCCTGTCTGCGTCACTCTAGGGCCGTGCCGGCGATAACGTTCTTGTTCCAGCGAGCCTTGTGCCATTATCTGACTTTAGCTTCGCCTGGCCAGCAAGTGGCTTCCTGGAAGTGTTGTGTCCCTTACCGAAACTAATTAACGCAATATCGTTACTCGTTAGCAAGGAAAAAAGCTAACGCGTTACAGCGCACGTACGCGTAACGCGTTACCATTTTGCGAATGCAACGATATACCGGTGTCGTTACTTTCCATTACTAAGAAACGTTACTTTTACGTTAGTTTGTAGCTTTTTTGCGTGTTTCACTGTTAGTATATGACAGCTGTTAGTATATGACTTTTAGTATATGATTGTAGCGCCTCAACCACAAACGACTCCACAAGATTGTCGAACCGTTCTTGAGAAACGGGAACTTGATGCATACGGTCGATCTTCATATCCTTCAGCAAGGGCTGGTCGGGACAGTTGGTTGTAGTGTCGGTCTTTCGTTTCTTTGAAAGCACCTCGATCTCTGATAGCTTCTGCAAATGAAGGGACTGGCGGAAAAAAAAAAAAACAATTAGGACAGATTCGAAGCACGGCTGTTAATTTCTAGTCGTCAGTGGTGTGGTACAACGAAATATTAACTAAATAAACAGAATCACGAATTAGTATAGAAAAAACTGTCTAAATAAATCGCAACGTAAACAAACATCAAATAGGCCTGTTTATATATAACTGCCACGATTGATTTACCCTCCCTCTGAGATTTACGAGTAAACTAAATTAAGCCCTCTTCGAAGAGTTTTCGCTAGCTTACATTAATGTGCATTGTGAGGTGTACCTGAAAAAACTATGCGACTAACATAACCATCTCGAAAAAAAGATGCTTTCTTTTGGCTAACAAAACTTAACCACGACGTTCTAACGTAAAATGTAGGTGACACTGAAAAATAACTCACCTTAATGTGCTTTTTCAAATTAGAGTTCGACGTCCCGGGTGTGCTCAGCAGCTTGAGTTTTGGCATACAGAGTAGACATTTAAACAGCGAATTGTCTGACTTTGTTTCCCTCAGTTCAATCATTTTATTATAGTTAAAGGGTGCTCTGATATCTTGGCTCCTGTACAGCATCACATTTTTAGCATGTCCTTAATAACAAGTACATTTCCGTCAGCCTGGAAAACTGCTTTGGTTGTGCCAGTACACAAATCTGGAAGCTCCACGTGTATCGATAACTACAGACCAACTGCATTGCTTTCTGTTTTTTCGAAGGTTTTTGAACAAGTCAATTTCAAGCGTGTGAGTTTTCATTTTAAGCAGACGCTGAGTCCAAAGCAGCACGGTTTTTGTCGTGAACGATCCGTTGAAACAAATCTTTTAACCTTTTTGGAGTTTGCGAAACCTATAGTTGGGTCCCGTGGTCAAGTTGATGTTATTTATTTTGACTGTTCGAAGGCGTTTGACCTCGTAGACCACTAATTATTGCTGTCGAAGTTGTTACATATGGGTCTTTCTTCGGGTTTCAGCGACTGGTTTGCTAGTTATTTTGGTGAACGCTCAAACATGGTTTCCTATTTAGGATGCAAATCATTCCTTTATCTGTTGAACTCTGGGGTACCACAAGGGTCGAACCTTGGACCTTTGCTTTTTAATATTTTTGTAAATGATCTTGTAACTAGTGTGAGTGACTCAATGATACTTCAGTATGTTGATGACGTGAAAATGTATCGTCGTATCAACACGTCTGTGGACTGAATTGTTACAAAAAGATATTGATGCAATTCATTTGTGGTGCTGTGCGAACTCGCTGGTTTTAAACCCCACCAAAACTAAGGTTGTTTCTTTTTCCCGTAAGGCATTAGACGGCTCTGAAATTTCAAGATCTTCTGTTTTGCATGACCTTGGCATTTTGTTCGATTCACGCCTGAACTTTAACCATCATGTTTCAAAGGTTATTAATGATTCTTTGCGAATCCTGGGGATAATTGCACGCATTACCCGTGACTTCCGGAATTACAACTGTATACTGAACGTTTTTTTGGGCTTTGGTTCTATCACGGTTGGACTTTTGTTCTACGGTATGGAATTCTTTGGGTGTTAGTCAGGCGCTCAAATTGGAGTGCATACAGAGACGACTTATGAGAATTGTCTACGATCACCACATTGGACGGAGTGTTTTTTTTTATGATTATGTGCTTCTTTTGGGCACTCTTGGTCTTTTTCCCCTTTCAACTAGGCAACTAGTTCGCGACATGGTGTTTTATATAAGTAGTTCAATTCTGCTTTTGATTCCCCAATGCTATTGAGTAGAATCTCAATTCATGTCCCCCAGCGACAAAATAGGTCTACTCCTTTTTTTTACCCCTCTTATCTAGAGTCCAGTTCTCCGCTGACACGGATGATGCTCACGTACAACAAGTATTTCAACCCTCACGTGGACTTTTTTATACCTTTTAAAAAGTTCAAGAATAGTATTGTGGTTAGGATTGCCCTGTATTTTGTTTAGTTCAGTGCTGTATTATAATGTGAAGTGTAACCCTAAAAAGGGCCCTAAAGTTGTTTGGGAAACACAATAAAACTCTGATTGATTGATAGCACTCAGCTCGGGCCGTGGTAACGGAGTTTCGGTGGCCGTCGCCATCTTGCACGAAAAGTGAATTGGAGATGGCAGAGAAGGGGGCCCTTATAACAAGCGTTCCAAAACAGCCTTGTTGGTTAGAGGCAGACGTTGCATGGTAGAGACAACTGTTCTGTACACGGACTGCTCACAGACGACGCACCTCATAGACAGGCCGGTTTTAGTCACGGTCCTGTTTAGGCTACACAAGCAACAAAAGAGGACACCGATCGCATATTATAAACAATAATTATAACCAAAGATAATTACGGGTGATTAAAAACGAAGTATAGCGCCGGCCATGCTTTGGTTATATTCTGATGCATACTCGTAGTATTTTTACGTGTATATATGACTATAAAAGGTGCTAGCGTTTATAAGCTCTTTACTTTAAGTCTCTCTTTCACGGCAAAAAAAAAAAAAAACTTTTTCCCTTTTTCTCGCCGGCAGCAGCAAAGTAAGAGCGAAGCAGACGAAAGTCATCACTACCACTGCTACAAATGTATGTCTGCTAGAAAAACGCCTTCCAGCGAAAGACCGCACCTTTGCACCACGGCCGCAGGGATTCTAAAAGACGGTGACGTCTTTCTGGTGACAGTCGCCGTTCAATGCTGCGATAACCTTGCTACTTGTTTTGGCTCAAAGTGTGGGAACATCAACGCTTTAAACTTAGTGTTTATCCTTTCTGTTGTTGACAGAACCAGTATTTGTTTTGAAGAGAAGGATGTGACCAGCTGGAGTAGCTAGACGCTGAGGCAAAATCCTTCGAGCGGCGGCAGATCTTCTGAAGGGGTGTCCAAACAGGACACTACAAAACGCACGACTCCGACAAATCGTGAAAATTGAAGCGTGAGGCGTCCGCTTCAATTTTCACGATTTGTCGGAGTCGTGCGTTTTGTAGTGTCCGGTTTGGACACCCCTTAAACGGATGTCTTTTTCCAGCGAGACGGAAGCTCAGGGTACGGCGGGGGTGATCTTAGCGGCTTCTGTACCAAGACTATCCCAAGGACGCGTAGCGATTCTGCGCAGCGATAATCTCGAGCCTTTTGTGCCCAATCGTGGGAACGTTAAAAGCGTCATCGGAATAAAAATAAAATAAAAAAATAAAAATTAATTTGTTTTCAAACAATCATGCGGCCATTTTTAATTAAAAGTAACGAGTAACGGGAAACGTAATTTGATAGGAGATACCGTAAAATAATAACGAAATTTACATGATGGGGTAAACAGCTCAGGAAACACGGACTACGAAGAGGAACACACACGACAGGACAATGTTTACCCCATCATGTATAACGTCAACCAACTTGCCCAGTTCTCCACCTTATAACGAAATTTATTTACTCGTTAGTAATTTGGGATTCTAACGAGTACGTTAGTACGTTAGTAAGAAAACTAACGCGTAACCTGTAGCGTCAATACTTGTAACATCACTCCCGGCGCAACTTAAAGGAGCTGTGCAACGATATTCAATTGGAATGGTTTTCACTTTACACGAGCTTACTGGCACTAGTGGGACTGAAGGATACTCGCATGCAATGGCACTGGCCAAGAAGCTCCTTTGTTGTGGTGTAATTTCAAGGACAAGAGCGATCATTTTCATTCAATCTCTCCTTTGCAAAATTCGATGACGTAACGTGGGGATCGCAATACACCCATATGACGATATTTGAATGCGGTTCATAGATCGGACCCGAGCATTGCGTGGGCACTCGATTTGGGCTCGTGATAATTGATAGCTCGAGAAGCATTCGGGTAGTGGCCCGTGTCCAATCGCTGCAACGACGACAATAGCCGAGCCATAACAATGTCTGGAACTCGGCGCGTGTCCTGTGTTTTTCCAACCCCAGCGCGTGGCTATGATCAACATTGGCGGCATATAATCGGCTCCAGATCACGTGGCCGCTTGTTCTGGCTGCGAGTTGAGGGCGTGAACGCAGCTCGTTTTTCTTTAATTTTTTTTCTGGGACTTTTATTGCGTCGAGTGAAAAACGAACGCGTGTTTCATAGGTCATTAACGTCAGGGATCCGTTCTAAGCGGTATTTGCGCATAGTAAAAATATTGTTGCATAGCCCCTTTAAAAACAAGTGGAAGCCTGCTTTACCCTTCAGTTGGCATGCGAACGTACCAGCATAGCAGTCGTCTAATCCCTTTTGCTTGTTCATGCAGGTTGATGCATTTCCATCTTTGTACTGTAAAAATTATGACAACCTCTGTCACATTGTACTTCCATGACCATGAGTGTTTTTGGCGTCTTTTAAAAAGTGTGTTTGTCTCCTTGTATCACGCCTCACGTTACTTTTGTCTAGTGACATCAAGCTAAAACCCGGTCCCCCTAAGGATCTGAAAGAAAAACAAATGCCCAATATGATTTCATTACTTCAGGACCTTAGTGACCACTCAGTTAGACTCGAGCAAGGGCAATCCCTGCTTCTTGACACTGTGGGTGCCATCAAAAACAATCAGCAGTCAATTGAAAATAAGGTAACCGATATCCACAGCAGACTCGCTACAGTAAAACAAAATATTTCCAGCGTCGACACCGTTCAGCGGGAATTAAATGCCATAAGCCAAACCGTCGACTCTCTTGCCAAAGAAAACGTCAGTCTTCGCGCTAGCTTTTCTTTATCAGAAGACCGTTCCCGTAGAGATAACTTAATTTTTTTTTTTTTTTTTTATGGAATCCTCTTTGTAGCCGGAAACGTGGTCGATGTCAGATGTCAAAGTGCGAAATAATAATAATAATAAAAAAACAAGCTTCACCTTCACATTTCCTCTGAAAGTGTTGTCCGTGCACATAAGCTTGGTCGTGTTTTTAGCGCCGATAAGTGCCGTCCGATTATTGTAAATTTTTCGACTTTTAAACCTAAAGAAAAACTCTTCATTTCTAAACCCAAGCTTCGCGGTACGAACATTTCTATTTCCGAGGACTTCTCCATCGAAACACGCAATGTCACAAAAATATTAATTGAGTCTGCTAAGCCGAGTAATGAACCTTTTAAACTGCGCAATACTAAGCTATATGTAAACAATCTATGCTATTTCTGTTGCCCAATCGGTAATTGCGTTCTTGAACTACGACTCAATTACACTCCGAGTAACGAAATTCCTGACATTGAAGTTGCTAATATTTCCACGGCATCATCGTCATGATTAAAACAGAATAATCAGCGTGATGGCCTCACTGAATTTCCTAGTGAAATCCAAGTTTTATTTACTAATATCCGAAGTGTCATTCGAAACCGTGATGATTTGGCGTCGCTAATCGATTCGTCATCTAGCGATATTGTGGTTTTGACCGAATCCTTTCTTTTGGTACAGTTCGCGACTGTGAAATTTGGAAGTGTAAAAAGTGCTTTAACTTTAATCGTTGTGACAGATCATTAAGAAGAGGGGATGGGGTTTTAATAGCAGTAACGAATCTCTTGAATCTTTTTACGTAAATTTTGCTACCTCACTCGAATTTGTCTGTGTGCGACTACAGTGTGCATATAAAAGTGTCATCCTGTGCGTATGTTATCGACCGCCTGAAAATCCTACGAGTTTTTTGGGGGCATTTACATGTTGTTCTCAATGCCATTTGGGGGGGGGGGGGGGGTTCGAACCTAGGAGATTCCGCAGCGCACACTCCGAGCAGAGACCATAGGTCAAAGATGTACTGCAGATGTATCATTTGAGCTTGATTTTGCAGACAGTGTTTGCTTGTTTACAGTGTTGCGTTAAGAACATCGAAAAAATACTTGAAGTAAAGTTCAAAGCCAATTAGAGGTTATGTTCTTCAAGTATCGTAAGCACACCGGGTGCGATGTACTTGAAGTAAAGCACTATAAATACAATATACTTTTAAACTAAAGTACAAATACTTTTTAACACAATCTTTTATGACGCCCTCTAATACCGTATTTTTCTTGCTATATTTTATCTGGTATGCATTGCTCCAGGGGTAATCGGAGGAGCATCAGTTTTTTTGTTTTTTTTTCGGAAATTGCGGCAAATATTCGATAAAATCAAGCCGCCACGGAGTATAGTTGTTTTACTCTGGCTGACGAACTATTTATCGCAAGACACTTATAAGGCATTTATTTTTATCGGTCTTATAGCTGACGTTACGTCACTCAGAGCAATTACCAGATGACGTCTCGAAAGACGATAGTGCGTTTTCACATGACGATACACCATTTTTTGTTTCCAAATTTGGGGAATGTACTTTAAAGTCGGAAATTTCAAATTCTTCAGAAATTACCAGAAAAAAATACTGTAGTAAAGCACCAGTACAGGCGCAGAGAATGTAGTTCAAGTAAAGTACAAGTTTTCTAATCCTACTTGAAATAGTACTTTAAGTACCCTGTTCGTAAAATACCTCCCAGTTCATTTTTTTTTTCTTTTTTTTTTTTTTTTTACAAAAGCGTTGGGGGAATTATTTAGCTCCTCGAACGATATTCGGAACGTGGAAGACCTGCATATTCTGATTTTTGGGAGGAAAGGCAACGCAAAGAGGTCATCTTTGCTTTTCCCTTCAGCACGCGATCCTTCAAGTACAGCACAAACTACGGGAGCACCAGATGGGCTTTAGAGCGGGTGCTGCATTTTGTTGACTCCTTTGGAGGAGGCTACAGTGTACACCTCGTGTAGTGGGCAAGAGTTCCAACGTTAAGGAGAAGCGGGGACAAACCCTTTCTTTAAATATGTCAAGTCTCCTTGAGCCTCGGGGCACAAAAAAACCAACAGTCTTCGGCGCTAATCCTGCATTTACTGGGCCTCAGTTGCGACGTGTTTGTCCGCTCCCCGTGCCTCGTGGCAGAATTGTTGCAGTGGGGGGCTCGTAAAAATTTTAGGGGGTTTCGGACCCTCCTAACCACTCCCCCCTCCCCCCCCCCTGCCTACGCCGCATGCTTCCCCCTCATTGCAAATATCAGCTGACCTTCCAGCATCTTATTCATTTTTGTGCACGATGTTTGTTACAAACAAACTTACCACTAAAACTTGAAAGCAACGCTGCATGTTCTTAACTTACCAGGTGCCTTTTCACCAGTGGTAATGCTCATTGACAATGACAGCGTGATGACCTCAGAAAAGATTGAAGATAAGGTGGCGTCTCCGTTAGCAGACGCAAGTGTTGCCACCACGTTGTGAGGGCCGCCCAGCAACATTCAGGGATTCTACTCTGGAGCCACCGCTGCCTCTTCAGCCTTCTTGTCTTGTTGTTCAGGGCTGGAGTTATGAACCGGCAGAAGTAGACACCTAAGGTTGTTCCTCAGCTAGAAAACCCCACAATTTATTAATCTCATACGTGATGTGTCTTTTACAGTCGACCAAGGCAGTACAGAAGGACGAAGGAAAGAAGATTTACACTGCAGACATCGAAATCTCAGCTACTTCTAAGAAAAAGAAAAAGCCGAGATGAGTGACACCCGAAGACGCCAAATGCAGCTGTACTCCATTCACCGTCATTAATCTGAGACCTCATTGGTCTCATCTTCATACGCCTCAGCCCCTAACCAATTTTTAATACTCATCGTGTTTTCGGAATAGGGCGTGTCAAGTTCACGAGAACAGGATTTCAGTCACAGCATAATATAGCATGGGTTGAAGTGGACGATAAATCTCATGTACAGATTCGCTGGGTTGACTCTGAATATGACCTGGTGTGGGTGATCAGTGCATAATCATCTCATTGAGATGTAAATCTTAATTTCACTCTTTCATTCCTCACTTGCGATACCCGTTTTTTTTTTTTTTTAAATTTCGCTCCCAGTTTTAGCTTGCTGAATATACGTAGTTAAAGGTACAAACAAGCATTGTCGCTTTTCGTTCTTTCCTGTTTATTAACCGTCGTCTATTTTAACCTTGCAGATCAAACTCGGCAGGAATTTGGACTCAGACGTGAACGACACTCCGCTGGTTTGCAAAGGTGGTCTGCCTCCAGCAGAGTCCCCCTTCGGTGGTGCAACGCCTTTGTGCTACATTTTGTCTTTAGACGAATCCGTCAGAACCAGATCGAATGAGATGGCTACAGTTGAGCCTGCTGCGCGCAAGCTTTCCATTGTCTGCCTTACCTTATTTTGCCAACCAAACGCCCTCACACCCCCCCCCCCCCTCCCACCCCTTTCAAAGCCTTTCATGCATTTATTGATTGAAACTGTATAATCCCTCAAAGTATGCCTTAATCCGGACAAACTAAATACTGCGTCTTACTTTTGTTTTATTATGTAGAATCTCTGAAGGTGGTGTCTTATTTCTAAAACGGTGAAACAATGTGCACTATCTGCGTGTTAGCTGTATAGTTTGCTCAAGTAAAGGCAGGTATACTCATTTCTTACTGCCATGCTTACAACCGCAGATGCTTAAAACACTGGTGACTACTTATGACCGACAGCGCAGCGGCCGTTCATCAGCAGTCACAAGATGCTTCACAATCCACTCCGGCCGTAAGCAGTTACAAGTGTGTGAACTGCCAAAATTGGTTCCTTTATGACAGTACTCGCATATTGGGCCTACCAAAACTACCTGCAGACGTGTTAGAAGAGCAAAGATATGTGTGCTTCGAACACGTTCGCAGACAGTTTCGGTAGGCCTAATACGAGAGGACACGAGAAAGAAACGCGCCTCAGACGGTGTTCGCACACTGCCTTTTGCTTTTTGTACGAGCAGTGCGACCGGGACTTTATGGAGCGAGTCAAAAAAACGTCAGCAGATGATTAGTCTGCTAACGTAAGCGAACAACCGAATTCGTCTGCTACGAAGCGTCATTCGCAGACAAAAAGAAAACAAGAAAATACTTTCACCTCTTTCGTTAACGGACAAGAATATAGGCAGCCGTCTGCAAAAAGCCGTGTGCCGCGACGAAGTGGTGCGGGACGCAAGCTGAAACTATAATGGTCTGCTTTACTTCCGGTTTGATGCTATCGAAAACGAGCGCCCCCTATACAAATTTCAAGCTCTACTCCCGTGTACGAGGGGCGTTCATAAAGTTCGTATTATCGGCACAAAAAATTGAAAAAAAGAAACAAAACAGGCATCAACATGAGCGCGCCTCCCTCTAGTTTCCGCACAGCTAAACATCTCATAGCTATAGTAACGCTTAACGCCACTACGGTGTCGAAACAAAAATGGCACCGCCCGTCGGTGCCAAGCACATGCAGTGTTCAGTTTTTTCCATTTGAAGGGAAGCTATGCCAAGGATATTCATTCCAATTTGTGAGCGTTGTTCGGGGATAACGTCCCAGTTTATGACACATTGGTTAAATGGCGCAGACGTTTCCAGTGTGGTCAAATAAAAAGGAAAGCATTTCAATGAGAACGACCAAGTGATTGCTGAAGTGGAGCGATTTCTGAACACTCATAACGAGGAGTTCTATAACAATGGCCTCCGGCATGTAGTTCATCGCTGGAAAAAGTGGGCATACCTTTTGCTGGCGAACATGTAGAGAAAGTCTTAACTCCTACTCGAGTTTGATTGCTATATCTCTATTCCTTCCGGACAATAATACGGATTTTATGAACACCCCTCGTATAGCTGAAATTCTCCTATGTATGTAGTGCACCCGGGACATATACTTTAAATACCTCGAGACCTCTGTCACCATCCGTGTGTTAGTGAGAAGCTCTCACCAAAAGGACTCGCGAACAGACTAAAGATTATCATTGGTCGATAACTCTCGCACAGCAAAACGCTAGGACGTCATGTCCAATGAGTAACCGAGAATGCAATCGCTCTCACCAGGTACCAAACACCGACCCCTAAAGTTGGTTTTGAAAAGCTGGCGAAACAGGGCTGAACAAAATCAGTAATAAGAGCCATGTTCCAGCCTGAACCATGCCCTCAGGGTCCGGGAAGCCTTTACAGAGGAGGTGGGTAGAAGTTATTAAAAAGGCATAAACAAAACCACGAATGAACTAACGAAGGATTTGAAATGTGTGAAGCTATGGCGGTCTTGAAGATAAGACGTCTTCGAAGAGAAGCTGAAGCGGTTTTGTAATTAAGAAAACACACTTAAATTGTCTTTATTTGCCCTCCAGGAAGCCCAATGTTGAAATTATTTTTCTATTTCATGCACGAAGGTAGCAGAAAATAATTTTTAAAGTAGCGCTGAAGCCCCTCATTCCCGGAGCGTGCCGAGAAAAAATGAGTTTCCGGAATCTCCGCTCTCGCGCATCATCAGTGCCTATCGAAGTTGGCACTGATGAAACAAATGGAATATTCAGATTTACGGGATCAAACAACGCAGAAATCAACCTCAATCTCATTTTTTTTTCAAGAAGTGTTCCAGCTTCTTTTTAATGGGGAGGAGAAAGCCACACAAGCTTGTCTTGTGTTGGAAGAAATATAAAAAGAAGCATATTGCGTTGCAATAGGGACTGTAAACTTTAAACTGGTGATGAATGGTGATCAATTTATACTGGAGATCACTTAACCAAATTATAACGTTTGATAATCAACTTCTGAATGATCTAAAAGGCTTTTTAGCAATGCGGTCCTATGGGGAACTCGTGAACGTGAACCAAGTATCTCAGCTAAAACTCGTTCTTCCTCAGTGGGCCACGCTTATGTTAGTTTTCGGAAAAATGCGAGGCTGACTGATTGATCTACACTGCATATCACTTTATAAATGATGGCATTCGTCGCACGGTACCGCCGCGTGAAGGCACGGTACCGCCGCGTGAAGCCAGCAACAGCTGACGCCATTTTACGAACGCCGTCTGCTATAGCCAAAGCCGAACTCGGTATGTCAGATCAACCGCCTCCGCCGGTGCTCAATCGCCGACGGCGATCGAGCATCGGCGGAGGCGGTTGATCTGACATACCGAGTTCGGCTTTGGCTATAGCAGACGGCGTTCGTAAAATGGCGTCAGCTGTTGCTGGCTTCACGCGGCGGTACCGTGCGTGCTTCCATTCATTCGGCGTTCGTTGCCATGGTGACGGCGAGGAAAGCAGACGTGCGGAAGAACGCTGCGGCGCAGCGATACCAGGTGCGTTCGAAGGCCCTTCCCGCATGCTTTTCAATGGGCGGAAGGCGAACAAAAAGAGTTCGAAATAAGGACTTAACGCAGAAGGCTGGATTTCTCCAGCGCCTCATAATTTGACGAGCCTTACACGAAAAGCACGTTTTTTTGGCCATCCCGCGTCCTGTTTTTTTTATCCGCAACATGGGTCTAAAGTATCAAACTGCCAAAATAATCACTGGAAAGGATGTTTGTTTCTATGCTGCCTACGAGAACCAAGCAGCGATAGCAGACGACATAGTCGAAACGACCTCCTCTCTCGAGCTTCTAGGCATTGTCGCTATGCGGCGTCGATTTCGCTGGAGTCACCAGTACCATGTGTCGCTAAGGTGTTAAGCCCAGCAAAGCAGACACGCTCCTGTCGTTCAGCGCAACCGTTGCCACTTGGTGCCGTTTACGCCAAGTACTCCCTACCGGCCAAACGACGTTGTTTGTACCCAGCCTGCAACTTCAGACGGGCTAGCTCCTGTTGCTGAAAGACCGGCTGGCGGCTGAGTGGATGTGCCAAGTGCGACACAGGAGAGTCTCCCACCGGGTATACGCGTCATGTTCGGGGCGACTGGTCAAGCCTCCTCAAAGACTGAACCAGTGAAAGCACAGGAACGGGAGATGTAGTGAGGCCACGTCTCAGGCACGACAAGGACCATTTAGCACTGAGGGGCAGAGGTTGCAGAGTAACATGCTTAGTGTAGAGTATGCTTTCCTGGTGTCCCTCAAATTTTCCATGGTGTCGTCTATTTCTCTTTTTCTTCATTGAAAGGTTGAGCAGATCAGTTAGTGGTGCTGCATTCTGAAGCTAATGGAGACCTTCGTTGTCTTTCAGGCAGTTATAGTGATGAATCTTCGCAAAAGCTCTGTGAGACACAGACTCTTATATTGCGCTGTAGTCTCGTTGTATATATGTACAACTTGTAGAGGAAAAGAAATTATAAGAGCTCGCGCCTCGCGCTTCGCGCTGGGCTGGACATTTATCAAACATGGTGTCAGAAGTGGGATGTGCTGACCACTGCTCTCCACCCGAATGACACATCAGCACACCCTAATGGCCCTTGTCCTGAAACCTTAACCTGGCTTTAACCTCTACGGCCTCCACCACGGACCTATGCTCTTCAACTGCCGACGGACCTGACTCCCCGTAACCGGATGGAACGTCCAAACCAAACGCCAGAGAACGTGACTTTGTTCCAGAGTACGCCGCCTGACCCATTCACGTTTTTGTCGCCGTCAGACTGGCCTCAATGGAAGAAGCGGTTCCTGCGCTACCGCGCTGCTTCGGGCCCAGGCGAAAATTTTCAACTGGGACCAACTGGTCCCAGTTTCAACTGGTTTATGGAACAATTCCCAGTTGCAACTGGTCCCAGTTGGAGTTGTCCAACTGGTCCCAGTTGGAGTTGGTCCCAGCTGGAATTGGTCCCAGTTCCAATTGGTCCCAGTTGGAGTTGGTCCCAGTTACCGCTGGTGCCAACTCCAGCAACAATGAAACACGGCACAAAATGGAAGGTTGACAAGTCTTTATTGTCAAAAACTTGGAGAATAAAACTAAATAATAGGTTCGGTGACGTGCACGCTCCGGGTTTAGCCACTTGCTTGCGATGATTGAATCGCTTTTTCAGAGGTAGTATTCGTGAGATGAAGGAAGATCGGCCGCTGGCGTCTTTTAGTGAAGACGTCCTCAGCTTCTCTCCCCATCGCGTGAAGAAAGGTGCTCACCCGTGTTCCCGCGTTACGCAGGTGAAGTCCTGATAGGATGCGGTAGTGCTCCCACCTTGCAATCCAACATTTCCAATTGCCTCTGTCACAACAGTCGAACATTTTCGAGGTAGACCTCCCGCCATTTTCGCCATTGTGCTCTCCGCGGCGGTTTTCTCTTCCGTCCGGTCTTTCCTGGGTGCCCTTCGATCGCTGCATCTTTCCATCCTCGAAGTTCACCGCTACCGCCATGGTGTGTGTAGTAAAGTTGGGTCCAAAGGAGCGCAGCTGTAGTTTTGACATTTTCATAACGATGCCAACTTTGGCGATGGCGACCCTTCTCTACCGCGTCGCGTCTTCGCGCGTCGTCCGTCCGACTCCGGCGTCGTATAGGCAGCGCCATCTTTCGACAGCGCGTACCACTAATCCGCACCCGCGTGCCACGGCGGCCGGCTTGCTCCGATTGGCCAAAAGATAAATTTATTTATTAAAAGAAAAAAGAAAACAAAATACTGTAGGTATTTAAATAAATGTTTTAATATATTTTAATAATGCACTAAATGTTCATTAGGTAAACACATTTTATGTCACTTATTATATTTTCCAATTAAAATAAATTTTTTAGTTCATTAAACTTTTATTATAATTTTTATAAATATATAAATGTACCTATTAATTAAAAATTTCCCTATTTGTATAAATCTAAAGATGTTAATATTTTTAGTTTCCTTCATTAGCAAAGGTCAATGCACCCCCAACTTGTCAAAATTGTTGCCTCGTGTGAACTGGGAACGGAAAAACCATTTGAAGTCCGACTGGGAATCGCTCCAACCAGTTACTTCCCTAACTGGTCCCAGTTCACTCCATTCCCAACTGGGAGTCAAACAAGTTGACTCCCAACTGGGAATGGTTCAAACCAGTTGACCCCTCATCTGGTCCCAGTTGGACTCCAATTGGTCCTAGTTGGATTCCAATTGGTCCCAGTTGATTCCTAGTTGGGACCAGTTAGTCCCAGTTGAAACCAGTTGAGGTGCCAACTGGTCCCAGTTAGAAATTTTCGCCTGGGGGACTCTGCGACCATCCAAGGGAGAGTCAAGTCGACACGCTGGTGTACCTCATGGGCCCCCAGGCAGAGGACGTTTTCAACACGTTCAAGTTGATGTCCGATGAGCAGAAAAACTTCGACGTGGTGCTCAAGAGCTACGACAACTACTTCATTCCTCAAAGAAACGTCATCTTTGAACGGGCGAAATTCAACACCAGAGTCCAGCTGGACGGTGAGTCCGTCGAAGATTTTGCTACAGCTCTCCATGCCCTAGCGGACACCTGCAACTTCGGAGAACTCCGCGAGGAACTGATCCGAGACAGGCAAGTCGTAGGCATCAGGAATCACAATTGGTGTCGCAAACTCTTCAGTTAGACCCCGACCTCGTCCTTGCTGCGACCTCGGCCTTGCTCTCGTCTGGGCCTGCGAGAAGTTTCACGACCACGTCGGCGGAACTATGTTTTGCCTGGAAACAGACCACAAACCTCTTGTCTCGCTGTTTGGGTCGAAAGCGATTGACGACCTGACACCTCGACTGCAGAGGATGCGCATGCGCTTCCAGGCAAAGACATCACCGCCGCTGACGCTTTGTCGAGGTCTCCGCTCCAAGGGAAGATCGAGGACAACGAGCTGGAAAGAGAGATCGAAGGCTACATAAACTGGTTCAATGCTGCCAGTTTCTCCCCCCTTCGTTGCAAGAGCTGAAAAGGGAACAAGAAGATGGGTCCTGCCGCCAACTCCGCTCTTTCACACAAAAAGGCTGGCCAAGTCATCGTGATCTGCAGCCTTGCCTAGAGGAATTCTGGCCGCATAAAGACCATGTCACCGAAGTCGAAGACGTCCTTATGCATGGCACCAGAATCATCATCCCGAAAAAGTTCCAGGAAGCAACTCTTCGCATTCTGCACGAAGGCCATTTTGGCATAGATAAATGCCGTGCGAGGGCAAGAAACGCAGTCTGGTGGCCAACAATCGACGCTGACATTGAGAATTTGGTGAAGTCATGTCGGACTTGCCTCCAACACAAAGGAAGCATGAAAATGCCACTGAAGCCCACGGAGTGTCCGGAAAGACCATGGCAAAAGGTCGGCATGGACCTTTTCTTTGTTGGAGGGTCGTGGTGGCTGGTTGTCACAGATTACTACTCGAGGTTTCCCGAGTTAGTGAAGCTCACTAGCTTGACAGGCAACGCTGTCGTCACACACTGCAAGTCCATCTTTGCAAGACACGGCATACCGGAGGTAGTCATCAGTGACAACGGACCACAGTTTTCCAAAGGACCCGATTCATCGTTCGCAGTCTTTGCGAAAGAGTATGGGTTTAGACGCAACTTCAAGCCCCCGTTATCCACAGAGTAACGGTCTAGCAGAAGCTGCCGTAAGAAATAATCAAGGGATCTCTTAAAAAGTCGGGAGACCCAAACCAGAACCTTCTTACCTACAGGGCCAGCCCCCTCAAGAACGATTACTCACCTGCGGAGTCACTAATGGGTAGAAGAATCAGAACAACTCTTCCAACTTCTTCAAACAGCCTGCTTCCTCGTCTCCCAGACAAAGAGAAACTAAAGGCTTACGAAGAAGAAAGCAGGAAGAAGCAGAAACTCTGGTTTGATTCTCGCCATGGGGTGCGAAATCTTCCCGACTTAAACATTGACACGGACGTCTGGGTAGTGGACCTCGAGAAGTTCGGCACTGTCCACACGTCAGCTGAGGAGCCGAGATCATACTGGGTAGACACTATCGATGCGTCCGTTCGCTGCAACAGGACACACTTAGTCCCGATGCCTAAAGCGACTGCCGAAACCACCCAACATCGAAGAAGCACAGCGGATGTACCCCTGTCCGTTCCTGCATGTACCGACACGAGCCACACACACGAAAAGTGGAAGATGTGTTGTTCGACCAAAACGTTACGCCACCTGACCTTTCCTTGTTAGAAAAGGGAAGATGTGAGACACAGACTCTTATATAGCGCTGTAGTCTCGTTGTATATATGTACAGCTTGTAGAGGAAAGGGATTAAAGAGCTCGTGCCTCGTGCTTCGCGCTGGGCTGGACATTCTATCAAACATGCTCCGGTTCTCATGAGTTCCGTTTTGTTGTTTCTGAGACCACTTCAAACTTTTCAGATAACACCCGATAAGCTTAAGCTCGTCTTGTGTAATAGGTAAGTTAATTAAGAAGCCGCTGAATTGTTTCTTTGAAGGCTGTCTCATTTATCAATTTCTCCTTGCCGTTATCGAATCAGGTCTGTTTTCTGCTGTAAACATAAGCACATCACATGCTTGAAGCCACGGTAAGGGTGCAGGCTAGCTGGTGAACATTGCGCATTTTGGTAAACCCGAGACTGATAAAAGGGTACGGATAAAACACAAACTGAAACGGACTTGTCCGTGTCACTTTTGCCCGTGTTCATTATCTCCAGTCTCAGGTTTACCGAAATGCTCATGGGATGCTTGCAAGGAATCGACACCACTCTATCAATCTTCCGTAATTTGCCGCCCCGAAATTCTGTGCCGTGGGCAGCTGCCTATTCTGTCTATTGGGAAGTCCGCCCGTGTTTGCCCACATTTTGGTGGCGCGCAACCTTTCTCTGTGCAAACCCTTTTCTGCTTACAATTTCTTGGAACTCGTGTGGTATGGCCTCTGGAGGTTCCTCCCAACATCAATCACCTGACTGACACCCAAAATTTGAGATGCCGCGAGCTTCTTTCTGAACAAAGGTTCGATGATCGAACCATGGGTTTGAAAATTTTAAAATATTTATCTTCTTATGCTGAGACATTAGACTGTTCCCAAACTTTTAAGCTGAGAAACTACTTTTTTCGAACATTAAAACTTTGTATGTTGAGAAGTTATATTTTTCCTTGACTTTCCAACTGTTTATGTTGAGAAATTTTATTGTTTTCCAAATTTCAAACCTTTTAGGTAAAAAAATTCTATTGTTTTTGACCTTCCTAATTTTATTAAGCTAGGAAATTCGGCCATTTCCTAAATTTATAATTTGGAAAGGTTTAAAGTTTGCCCAACTTCAAACCATTGAGGGTGCTTCGAAGATCAATTGAACTCCTTCAAGGCATGCTGTAATCAAACTTAGTGTACCTGTGACTCTTCACGTTTTGATGCTTCACAACTTTCTTGCACCAGTCTCGGGTAATTTAAAGAAATGGTAATGCTATACCACCTTGCCTGCGTTCTCACTGTTATTTTGTTAAGGCCCATTCACACTCTTGCGACCGAGGAAGACCGAGAGAGACCAGACCGGTTTTTAAGCCTCTTGCGACTTTTTAGGACCGGATGCGCTGCAGCGGAGCTGGTCCTAAGAAGTCGCAAGAGGCTTACAAACCGGTCTGGTCTCTCTCGGTCTTACTCGGTCGCAAGAGTGTGAACGGGCCTTTAGTGCACCTGTTTTGAATACATCAATTATTGCATATCACGGACAGCGACATTCATACCAAACTGACAACTATATAGGGTGGCATAAATAGTGGGGTCGCTGGTAAATTGAGCCGGAAAAATCGGTACCTGCACACATGTAGCTGAAATTTTCGCCAAAAGTGTATTTCAGTGGTGCACGCAATTGTTTCAAATTTTAGGCGCCTGCTGGATGTCCGCACTCTGTCTGTGTGAGGACAGAGAACTTTTCCGAAATGTTATGTGATGCCGACCCACAAGCCGCAATAAGAACCGTATTTTCTTCCACTAACCAGCAATGGCGCAACAGCTCCGACAGTGGCAGATTACGGCGAGATGTATTTGAATTTTACAGAACGCAGCCACCGTGACTATACTTCATATCGCTAGTTGTGTGCAGTGCAGGCGAAGGCAATGCCAGACAAAGAATGGGAGAGCACTAGGAAGGTGGGACGGGAGGGCGAGGGGAGAAAGAGAGAGCACTAGCAGCACGAGGAACGTAAGAGAGGGGAGGTTTCTCTCCTCCTCCCCGGCCTTTTTGGTGGTTGCCCTTTCTCCCCTCTCCTGGCGTTGCCTTCACCTGAACTGCACGCAACTAGTGACACGGAGTATAGTTGCGGCATCTTGAGTGTTTGCTCCATCTCTTGTTAGCAGGAGCAAACAGCTCCCTCGCTGCGGCTTGATCTGCGTCGGTGTCCGTCATAGAACTTTTCAGAAACATTCTTCCAACTTCTATAAGAGATGAAACAGCAATTTGAAATCTGACACGGTAGCATGCACCACTAATGTACACCTTTGACAAAAATTTTAGGTATGTACACATCGCGACACTGTTAGCGCGAACACGACACCGGCGCATTATCGCATTTTACTTCTAAATAGTATAGCCAGCACGAAATTGTATCGCTTACATTATAGAACTAAATGAGCTCTTTCCGTAGCAATAATAACTTGAATGACGTCCCTTGGTTTCAGAGAGAAAAACTGGAAAACCGGCGATCGCTTGTTCGCGCTAACAGTGTCGCGCTCTGTACATGCAGTTACCGACTTTTCTGGCTTGCTTTACTGGAAGCGCCAGACACCGGACGGACGAATGAAAAAACGGTTAAAGTGCAGGCGAGCTTGTGTAAGTTATACATAATGATTGAAAACCTGAGACTGTGGTTTGAAAACGGAAAATCGTGAAGTAGGAAGAAAAAAGGGGACAGACAACGTCTCAACGTCTCGTTGTCTGTCCCCTTTTTTCTTCCTACTTCACGATTTTCCGTTTTCAAACCAATCATTATGTATAACCGGACGGACGACGGCGGACGCTAGAGGTTTTGCTGCACGAGAGTTTGAATACTATCGGGTTGAATAGGACAGGCTGTGCCCTCATGGCTTTGAGAAGCCGAAGGCTTCATCAGCGACGTAACATATAGTGACATCCTCACGTGGTTTAGGTATTCGGTTTCACGGTTTAAAAACATTCTACAAGTACATGCCGATTTGAGTGTTCCTGGGGCGAGCTCCAGCGCCCCAGAAATTTCAGACAGGTATAGTAGACGGTGCTGTGGAAGGGTGCGGGGTCAAGCTCAGCACCCCCTCTCACCCCTTTGCCTTGCAATCACGACACCAGTATCCCAGTTGCACATCTGAAATAAAGCTTTTATTGTTTTCGGGTGCTCAAGTGGTCTGTACCTTGATGAACTGAATAACGAAATGTCAGCTCTGTCTTCTTGCAGCACATTTTGCTTATGTTTCATCAACCCCTAAACAAAGCCAAGTTGGTAAGACAGGTTACCATCATTTTCGTCTCGATTTCACATTTAAAGTTTCAAACCCCTTCTATGCAACAGATTATACAACACAATTTAGCCCTGTCCGCAATACCTAGCCCATTCCTTACTCTATAGAGTAAAAATAGAGTTGTCTTCTAAGCACTTAAAAGTTATAAGGTGTAACAGACACTGTAAAATGCAGCACAACTGTGTAGCAAACATAGGCTGCATTCTACGAGGTTTAGCAATTACTATGCATATATTTCCAAATGGGGGACAAGTTCTAGGTAATTCCCATATACGTAACAGTCAAGGGGATAGTAGTCAAACTGAAAACCTGGGATTAGGCAAATGTTCCTCCCAGTGGGCAGAACTAGGTGTGAACATCTGTGCCTCGACACCTCAACAGTTTCTAGCTGTTCAGCAAGTACAGCTAGCGTGCCGCTTGAAACAAACAAAAAATTAACCTTCCGAACTGCGGAGTTTCATCAACTGTGATGACAAATACGTCACCGACTCTATAGCTAGAGCTGTTAAACACTGCAGTTTTCACACAAGTAAGATTGGCCTCATTGCACAACAGATCTGGGAGTGCAGCTGTGATCCCTTCTGGCAGCGATGCCGTTTCCACGACCTCCATCCCTGTCACCTGAATACTTTCATTCTTCATGCTTGAACCAAGTTCGTAAGCTTGGAGCAGCTGATGCCTGTGTGATAGTGTCTTTGCAATGTTCTTAAAGTGTTTAACTTTGGATGCGACCGCTTTCAAATATGAATGTTTTGCTTCGAACCTCATAGCCCAATAGCGTCGAGGTGGGCCGAATTGTGAAATGTATTCCGGGTAATGCAACAAGTAATGCAGTTTAGGCTTCATGTGCTTCTCCCGGTACTGTTCCACAAACAAGGTGAGGAAATCTGAGATCAGAACCGCAAGGTAGAAGATACAATCACTTGGAATTTTGTCCGCAAAAATGATGTCAATAATCTCTCGATACAAGAGGTAAACCTCCCAGTGCTCATCATTCTCCTGGATGAGGTCTCCAAATATCTGAGGAAAAAGCCTGTACAAGCACCATTTCTGCGACGCTGTCCCTCGCAGTTGACCTAATGGTGTAATGGCTTTTTTGGTCAGAGCAACTGGTTTGGATTTCCTGTCATGAACCCCATATGGATATTCGGCAACCCGACACAAATCCTCTTTCTTGATCGCACCAGATCCAACCAGACCCATAAGTACACTCTTAAGCACAAAAGCAATTCCTCTCTCAAGGTTATCATGCATTGCGTCGGGAGGGAGTTGCAGCGTGACATCAAATCCTTCTAGAGAAGCGAGTGGAGAGGGGGCGGTAATGCCATACAATGCACCATGCGAAGGACCGACAAGAAACGCAGCCTGATGACTAGCATGCGACAAAGGGGTACGTCTCATACACTTTGATGGCGTGACAAGTTGGTTTAGATCCGCAAACAATGCTAAGCAGTTCCGGCTAATCCGTCCACTACTGAATGAGCATGAAATGCTCATCAAACGACGCATTGAGAGATTATCGCCAACTATGGCAACAACCGACACACCAAACTTCTCATCCCCGACTTGTAATCCATGGCTCCCGAGAAAGTTCAGGTCCTGAATCAAGGGTGTCCAGCACAGCTTCTAACCCATAGTGTTCGACAGTGGGGTAGGTCACAATCAGCAGTAGGTGAATTGCACCTAGCTTCGAGCGATGCCTGGCATGAAGATTCAGGATGCTGAAATAGACAACAAGAATCTTGTGCTTTCCTACAGCTGCTCCTAGTGGGTTGTTCAGTTCAACCTCATCAGTGTAAAGCAAAAGAAATATAGTACTCTGATAGCCATCCTTGAGCATTTGTTGCTGTTTCTCCCGAAGAAAGCGGGCATCACAGAAGTCAGTTAGTATCTCATCGGCTTGTTTGCAGAGTGGTTCGGTGACACTGTTGTAGGTTTCTGTAGAAGTGAGGAGATTTCTGAGCAGATCTTCTACAGGAATGTAACAGAAAGATTCTTTTGGTTCTTCACCTTGTTGCAGTTCCACTTCCTTAACTGCTGTATAAGGAAGATTTGCCTTCACATAGGCTTCTCGTTGATGTTCGGTTTGCGCACCAGCAAGCATATTGTCCAAAACAGTATCTGCATGGAAGAGTGTACAGAACGTGGCCGAAATAGATTTGTCAAGGTTGTGCAGCTTAAGCTCTTTTTTGATTTCAGCTGCAATGTGCTGAAGTGCTGATGCGAACAGAACTTTCATCAATCCGACAATTTCATCAGCTGTACTGTGAGGTAGTTTCAAGCCTTCAGTCATCTTGAGATAAAAGAGGATGAAGCTCTTTTTCAATTCCCCGAGGAAGTATCTTTCCTCTTCCGGGTTTGATGTGTCGCAGGGGTCACTGGAGTCGTCCATGAGATCATCATGTGCACTGAATGAGTGGTCGGCCCCAACTGATTCGTCGAAACTTGTCCCAGCAGGAGCACTGTCATCCACTCCAGACTGCTCCTGGTCACTGAAGTTTGTTGTACCAGAAATGCCATCGATTGGAACAGGCGGCGCGTTGTCGTTAGGACTTTTTTCAGCTGAATCAGTGGCGTTTTCACTTGATGAGGAGATGTGGTGCTTGCGATATAGGTGTCGTCCGTATGCTTCAAAACGAGTGAACGACTGCCCACAACTGTCCAGGCCATATACGACTTTGAAGTTTCCATCACATGCGGGTACGCGACCTATATGGTTCACGACATTTATGAACTTCACATCAAAGTAAGCGCACAGCGGACAACAGCATAAAGCCATATTCCTTCAAGTGCTTACGCAGAGAATGAAGTGTGCGCCTGTGTACGCCATGGTATGATCACACACGGGAAACGCGATGTCAGCGGGCTTGCGCAGCTTGCGTCACTGTGTCACAGATTTCAGCAAAGTAGGGCACCGCCTTTGGTACAATACATATCAGCGGTTGAGATAACTAAAATATAAACTATCATAAAATATAATTATTATTTTATAATCAAGTGTTAGGTTTTATTTATTATGCTAGATATTTTTCAGCGCTTAAAATTGCATCTCAAGCATAGCGTAGCGTCGCGCTGCGGCATCACGTGATGCTGCCCTCGCCATTTTCGCGTTGTCGCTGCTCTCTCCGTATCTAGGAGTTGTTTACAAAATCTTTCGTCGGCTATTGGCTGGATTCTTTTTGGCGCGCTCATCCCGGCTCCTTTGTTTCGGGGTTGGCTGGCCGAACCAAGCAGTGCAAGCAGCACGTCATCAGGCGAGCGGACAGTGAAGGTAACGAGCACGAGTTGGTGTGAGCTCTTTTCTTTGAAGCGTCTTGGCGTGTCTTTCTTGCGCAAGCATATTGCGAAAGCACGTTTCAAAGCTGGAACCACGGTGGCCGGGATTTTGTGGCTGTATAGTGACCGTTGGCCTCACTGCCCTGCGCCCTCCCCCGTGAAAGGGGTTGTGCTGCGCGCTATGCGAATTCTTACAAGTTATCTGGAGTTTAGACGGATCGTCGAATTGGAAGACGAAGGCTGGACCGAGAGCTCAATCCGTGATGCGGTTGCTGCAAAGATTCCAGAACTTGACATGAGCGCAGTGCTAATTCAGGTATGTAAACAGCGAAGTTGTCTCTTGACGTATTTCATTGCAGTGACGTCGCGAACTGTTCAAAACGTTTTGTTTGATAAGGATTCGCCTTTAATAGAAATTCTTAGCAGATCGTTTTTTTTTTTTGCCTCGATCGATGCACGACCAAAGCCGCCGGAGGGGAGCCGGGGTACCGTTACCGTCATCGAGTATCGTAATTTTGGCGGGAAAAAAAATGACATGCTATAACTCCAAAGGTGCATTCACACCGGCGATGTAGTCGCGCAATGCGACGAGATCGCATCGCAAAAAAAAAAAAATTAGATGGTCACACTGGCGTGCGCGATGAGCGAGTCCAACTTTCCAACGCCTTCGTAGGCGAGTCGTTTCTGGAAAACTCCCGGTCCGAACGCCGTTGATTGGCTCAGCCGCTTTGCGACTAGATCGCGTCGCAAAAAGTCGGGTCAGCAAGCGAATGGCGTCGCTTTTTTCCCGCGATGGTCGGTTTGCAATGAAAGTTATCGCGCGACTATATCGCATCGCCAGTGTGAACGCGCCTTTAATGGTACGAACATGACAGCAGTGAGTAGTCGGGCCGAAAAAGAAATCGCGGGCCTGTTGTCTTCCGTCCAGCAAATTTGACATTTTCAATTCCCAACAGGTGTACGACAACGATTTTGACACGTTCCTGGACCTCTCTTCTGAAACGCAATTGGAAGATAAGGGACGGATGCAGCTAGTAAGGGTTGAGGCTACGCACAACACGACTGTGCAAGTACTAGAGTAAGTTTTGTTTTGCAATACAAATTTATTATCGCAGACTGCGGTCTGGCATGCTGCAAAGCTTGATCCTTTTTGTTGCGATTTCCTTGCTGTGAAGCTGCAGACATAGGTTGAGGGTTGGAGACTGATCAATGCCAAGTTTGCAATATATAACACATTAAAAAATTCCTAAATTTTACAAAAAGAAAAACAAAAGCTCAGAATGCATTTGATAATGAATAATTTATCATTATGCTGAAAGCTTTCAGAACTTATGATACATTCTTGTGACGAGGGTAGAAAGTTGGGCAAGTTGGTGATTCATACTGATTAAAAAGCGCGACAGGACAACGGACAGAGAAGGAGACACAGACACAGCGCTCACAGTCTTGTGAGTCGTAGGTGGGACGACTTTGTTGCATTGCCTGGACCACGTGCAGAGCCAGAGGGCGAACTTAACCTGTCGCAGTACAAGCTGCCTGAGCTGCCAAAGGACATCGCATTTGCTATGAAGCAACATGAATTGGAGCAAGCCAATCCCGTGGAAGTTGCGGCAACGCGTGCTCGAGTGGCTCTTTCACGAGCTATGCCACTACAGCATGTGAGTAATAATTGTTAAAACAATTTGAGGGGGGCAAGTTGAGGATGATTCCTCATCATATCTTTAACTGCGTCACTGGTGCCGGTTTTACTGAGAATGTTGATGGCGCACTGAAAGCAATTCAAGCATTAAGCCGAAAGTATCAGAAGTGTGCATCTGGTGGCCATGCTGCCATTCGGTTATTGACGTGTGTGGTTGAGCTTCATGTTTTCATTGTGTTTCCGGAAGTGGCCTCTTCACTGACGATGTCGGCAGTAAGAAAGGCTCTTTTGATCCGGACCGGACTAGTCCGAATATTTCGGAATCTGCAAGTTGAATTAAGCCCGTGCAAAATGATCCTCAGTGCTCATGGTCAATGCCTTAGAACCCGTTCGCACTCTTGCAACCGAGAGAGACCAGACCGGTTTTTAGCCTCTTGCGACTTCTTAGGACCATGCGCTGCAGCGGAGCTGGTCCTAAGAAGTCGCCAGAGGCTTAAAAACCGGTCTGGTCTCTCTCGGTCGTACTCAGTCGCAAGAGTGTGAACGGGCCTTTATGTTTTAATGGTCTTATATATCCAGCCGCCGACTAAGTGGCAGCTCAGTGGTAAGGAAATTTCACCTGAAAATGTCAGGGAAAACCTGGAGAAGTCAGGAATTTCAAAATAATAAAATGGACACCCTAATTCTGTACTTCAGCTCTCAGAAACGAAGTGACGTGACTGGAGCATCCTCTCCCAAATGGTTGCAGATTTCGGCATGCGCATCATAACATTATGCTATTGATTTGCTGCTCCGAACGTGTTGTTCTGTTGCGTCTGTCATATTTTCTGTAGTT
>JABSTQ010007155.1:0-33529 GCA_013358835.2 Ixodes persulcatus
AAGGACGATGCACGCTGCGCGGAATGTTCCACCGCTTACCTTGTTCTGCTTCTGATTAATCCGCTGACGCGCGTGCTTTACCCACCCCATCGCACATAGATGGTACTCTCGCTGCGTGCACGGGAATGGATTCAGAAGTCGGATCCCGTCCGCTGGGCGTTCTTGACTGGGATCGTCGGAGGCGTCTGAAGAGCCTTGAGCGGAGACTGGACTTGACGCGCCATTATCTGCACTGCCCCTTCTTTTCTTGGGGGGGGGGGGGGGGGGGGGGGGTCATTCATATCCTCACAGGCACCTTTATCCGAGCAGTAATACAATTCAACGTGTGAAGCGTCTTGGCCTTGAAAAAGGTCCACGAGCCGTGACTGAACACGACGGCGTTTTGGGCGATCACCGACTTCTTCCTAGGGGCGACTTGAGCGACTCAGTCTGGACAGCATTATAGAGAAATCGAATGGCAGCACTTCCAGTGTATGCAGACTCGAAAAAAATCACGGCGACAAGCAGCCTTCCTCGTAGACCCCGTAGACTGACTTTCGGAAAAAGCTGGACCGGCTTATACCCAGAGCTGTTCTCTCTGGGCCAACATGGAATTCAGTGAAATATTTTAGGAACGACTGAGAAAATACGTGCACCCGGAACTAACGCTTGTCGATTGTTCGTCGCCACTATCTTCTCCCACTTTTCTTTCTCGCCCTCTTCTTGCCGAGTTTCCCGATGCATCGCATGGGGCTCTATGGAGAGCATCTCTTCTGCCTGCCTTTCCCCCTCTCACTCGCGCCGCGTTGGCGCCGGCTCTGTTTTTTTTTTGTTTTTTTTTTTGCCGACACGTAGGTGCGGGCTGGACTTGAAAGCTTTTTGGACCGTCATCTGGGGCCTTAAACGGTTGGCATCATGAGTGCCAATCTACACAAACTGTTGACAGTATCTACCGGATTTCGTTATTGTCGGGCATTTATTTTTTGGAGTAGAGTTCAAAAATGTGCAAGTGTGCAGTGAAATTGTGCTCCGATATGGTGTGTGCCAGCGTGCGATTTTTGTTTGGGTACGTCATCAGTGCCAAAGAAAGCGAGATCTGTTTTGACAGTCACGTAACAAGACTGCGCACCGATCTACCGAATGCGCTCATGTGCTGGAAGTTGGTGTTGTGGACGAATTGTGATGTTGATGCGAATTTTGTGGTTGTGCGCAAGTGAGCATGGGTACAAAAACACGAAGAGAAATTGCCGAACCTTAAATCAATGCCAGGTGGTCTTGGAGCAGTATGGATGCTCCCTGGAAATGATGCATGCCTGAAATCACCTGGAGAGGAGATAGTTTGGTGACGCGCCTGTGGCGCGTCCAGGCCCTAAGGAAGACGACAACGCGCGTGCAAAAAACAAGAATAGCACAATTCGATCCGTTCTAGACGCCATGGGCTTCACTTCGCAAATCAGAACCGTAACAATATTTTAAACAAACCAAAAGTATAACAAGCACACGTAAAAGGAATGATATTCCCAACATGCCTTCATATTTTTTTCCTTCAGTGTACATTGAGTTTTGTATATGCCCTCCCTAGCGTAATACCATGTGCAATTGATAGTATCTTGAAATAAATAAATTAATGTATAAATAAATAAATTCCTGAAGCTCTCAAAATTAACCTTTGCTTGCGGCTCTTGAGCAGTGTCACCTTGACCACAGCTGTGATTAAGCTTTTAACAGTGAACGCATATTATACGTGACTTACGGCTGGAGATGGAGCTGGAAAAGCTAAAAAATTGACCGCATCTCCACGTGGTGAATGATGTTGCTTGGGGCGAAGCTCTGGCGGTGCTTGTCTGCGTAGACGCCGAGCCACAGCATGCCGAGCCTTTTCATTCATATCAGTAAGAGAATGTGGGGTCTTCTTTTTCTTTTTTTAAGAACACATGGGATGGCATCTCGGAACCCCCTACTCTTTTTTTTCTTCTTTTTCTTTTTTCACCTTTTTTTTCCAATTTTTTTTTGCCCTACACGAGCACGTGAGCATGTGCTCACGTGCTCGTGAGCACGTCATCTCACGAGCAGAAGCACGAGCACCCAACGCCGGCCTACGGCGGACGGACATACGGACATGGCTAGCCCCTAAGGAGTTCGCCCCTAAAAAACACAAAACAAAGGTTGTGGCATGACATCGCCAGGGCGTCAATGACAGGACAAAAATGGAACGTAATTTAAATATGTCCTCAACGTTGAACAAAACGTGAGTGGTCGACGTTGCCAGTACGTCCTGTATGACGTTTACGACAGTTAGGTGTGAACGCGACGTCACTGAAACGTCACTGACGGGACAATAATGTAACGTCACTAAGGACTTCATTTTAACGTCGAAGAAACGTGAGTGTTCGACGCTGCTAAAACGTCTTGTCTTGACGCCGTGACGTAGAAGTTGAAACATGACGTCGCCAGCACGTCACGGACAGGACGATAATGGAACGTCATTTATAAACTTCACTTCAACGTCAAAGAGACGTGAGCGTTGGACGTTGCCTGAACGTCGTGCCTCGACGTCGTGGGAACGTTGACGACGTTTGAGTTGAAATACAACGTCGTCACAACGTCCCTGATTGGACTATAATGGAACGTTATATAAGGACGTCACCTCAACGTCGAAAAAACGTGATCGAGGTAACGCGGGACGTCACGGACGTCAGGGACCTTTTCTCGACGTTTCCACGACGTTTTGTGCTGCTTGGGGACTTATTTTCCTCCGAGTTCAGGGAAATCTTTTTTGTGTGTACTGTTAGGCTAATTAGGGTGCGCAGCGCGCTGCTATAGTTCATTGCGTAAACGTGTGAAGACATGTGGGATGGTGTTAGGTGTCATTTCTTTTAAAAAGTGATTTGTGCGTATCGGTATTTAGTCGCACGTTTCTTCCAGGAGTACTTTGATAGAGCGTCGCGTAAACAGTTGACGATCGAGAGACTTGGAGGATGCGCTTTTTTCCACTCCTTTCGATCTTTCGCGCTGAAGCGGGTCAAAAGAATGGTGGTGCCCGGAGACACGAAAACGTTTTTATTTAAAGTGCACAGCCAAACGCTGCCCTGCCCGTCGAAGCGTGGCTAGTTTGAAAGTGCTCGCCCATCGCACGAACCGATAACTGCATATTGTGCAAAAAGCAAAAAAAAAAAAACAAAAAAAAAAACGTACAACACGTGTTGCTGTCGTTTTTAATACCACCTTCAGAGAACCGTCAAGAAGGACCTCCCCTTAACGCCACATGGAATTCGTATTCTTTCCGTGGAATGCGAGGACAATATTCCCTATGATACGATAATGCTCCTGGGTCTGCATAGTTTCTGGCGGTGCCGTATGGCCGTACGCCATGCGTATACCGATGTGCGTTCTGTACCCAAGTTTCAACTCAATTGTGTTTGGGAGTACGTGCCGCAGAAAATCCGTCGTCAGCGTGGGCGTCGGCGCCGGCGTCGGTGCCGGTGGGACGAAACAATCCCATGATGCAACGCGCGCAGCCACGTCACCGGTGGCTGCGCGCGTTGTATCATGGGATTAACCCGCAAGATTTATTGGGATAATTTTCACGCCAATTATAGCGGAAACGTTTTCTGTCAGATTTTGCGGGCCAATAGGGTCATGACGTCACAGCCACGTGTGACGTCCCGTGACACGTGACGCTACCGACTATACCACGCACACACGCTTGCACAGATTGGATACCAGCAGGCATTTATATGACAAGGCCTTGCGAACGGGACTCAATAACGTTCTTAATAGGAAGTTGTAGTAGGTCGTTTTCTCCTCCGCAACGGTATCTGTAAAGAAAACGTCGCAGCAGCGCATGCGCGCCGCCAGCCTTCTCTGCATAGTTCAAGGTCTTGTGGCGGATTACGGAGCGCTATGTGAGCGCTTAGCGGGCTGCGGAAACGGTCTACTAAAACTCCCTAATGGTGAAGATTAAACGTCCCTCAAGTTCTCTTTTGTTTTTTTGTCGAATATATGTGTTATTTGAGAGAAATGTACAGGGCCTTCACCCGAGCGGATGACAATGCTTGAGAGGCTCTCAACCCTCAACCACATCTAATTTGTTCGACATCAGCCAAGTAGGCTGATGTCTTTTGGTGGTTTACTTGCGTGTGTAAAGGCCTTGTACCATTGACCTTAACAGGTAATAAAAAAAGGCGAGAGTACTGGGATGGTACGTGATGTAGCTACCCTTGCACTAAAAGAGCATGCCCGTGACTGCAGAGGGGCAGCCTTTCCCCAGCGCTCGATCCAGCTGTGACGCCGCCTTTCATGCCCCCGACGCCTGCAACTCTCCTCTTGTTCTTGGCACAAGCTCGCCCCATTATACGCGTAGTTTTTAACGGCATTAACCGTCTCTCTGCTGTCATTTGTGACAATAGAATAGTAACTTACAAGAGATTGTATACAATTGAGACTTGCTATTTTTGCAGTGTCTTCTATGCGCAACACATTGCAGTATTTTCAGATTCATGGTAAGAGAGAATAATTTTTGATTTTGATTATAACTACACCACATGAAGTGACACGATTAGTTTTAGTATTTCTAGACAACTTCCTAAAAATGTCAATATTTGTTTTTTTTTTTTTCAGTTATTTAAACATTATAAATATTCATATTTTTGTTTTCTTGAGGGAATATGCTTTCTAGGAATAAGATGCCATGAAAATGGTTCAAGGTTGGCGCTTATTCCAATTTCAGTGGCGTAGCAAGGAGGAGTTTTCTAAGGCTCCAGCCCCCCCCCCCCCCCCCCGCCCTCCCCCCCCCCCCCCCCCCTGCGAATATACGCATGCATTTTTATCCCCCTCCTCCTTCCGGACCTGAAGTAATAAACAGCTCAACTACCTCAGCCCCCTCCCCCTCCACTCCCGAAATAAAGTCGTGGATGCACCACGGACCAGTCTCAGCAATGTAATGAAACAACGAGCGTCCAATGACACTAACTGCTTATGCATGAGTAAACAATAACATACAAGCAATAATGAAAACCAAACCTGGGCAAGTGAAGGTATAATAATGGCAAAAGAAGAACTTGTGACATCATCCTTGATCACCGTACAGTCAGTACACTTAATTCCACTCTCAGAAACAAGATGAGCATCCAAATCCTTTCTTGCTCTGCCTACAATGCGAACAGTCGTTTTGTTCCCCAGTTCAAAAGGAACAATAAATGACCGTGTCAACGTGTTCATAATAGTTTCTGATGTTTTCAGGAGCTGCGTCGAGAGACAAGCAAAAAACGAAACGTCACTTTTCCTATATTTCGAGTTTTCACGCAATAAACCTTAACGTTATTCTTATTTAATGATTTATAAAGTCCGACAGAAACGAGAAAATCCTTATCTATAGCGAGAATAATATGCGATGCAGAGGACATTTTACGACAATCTCCTGACATTATTGTAGTTAGAGGTACCTGAAGACGTAATTGCCTTCATCACTCTCTTTACTAGTATACATGCGATTCACAATTTTTGTCAAACACAACGTTACCTGCCTCGACGGTTTGTTTTTGCGTGAAGTTAGTGATCCAAGGTTAATCTCTGTTTTATTTTCAGCTCCTTTTATGGGTATTTTTTGTGAGAAGATGTGGGAAAAAAGCCGCTGGAGCAGTGCTTGACTGCCATTCGGCAATTAGAAGTATAATACTTGAAACAATTTTAGTATTTCATAAAGACCAAGGTGCAAAAAATAATTATCGTGACTTCTTTGCGGTACAACCTACAGATCAAGCTTAGCCAATGACAAAATTTAAATCATTATGATGTAACATAAAATTGAAGGCCGCGATGAACACCGGGCAGTATAAAACGAATCGCTCAGTGTCCCAGACATTAGTTTAGACTGTAAATATATTTATTTCCCAGTCATTCATTGAAATCCATTTAAAAGAATACAATGTATTGTTATCCGAGTGTTCCGCGGAATAGTTGTAAAACGGACAATATTTAGGTTGGGGTATTGGCGCCCAATAGAATTGCTTTACAAGGCGAGTCAAATAAATGTGTGGCGTCAACTTCAATGATCTTGCTTCTGTTCATATAGAACTTGTGGATCATTGTCGTAAATCTAGAATCACAACTCCCATATAAAGTCAGTGACTCGGACTCGAGCAACGAGTGGTTCTTAACCTTTAGATTGCGAATTAATTTACATCGTGACGAATACTGAAACATGCACATGCACATGGAGGTGCATTGTACCATATAACCTTACGGGACCATGCTCACAAACTGGAATTCCCGTTTGCGCCCATACAAGCATTTTCTAACGCGCAGACCTCACTAGGATCATTCCTCTGCGGTTAGGCAAAAGCATATCACTGCAAATTCTTAGTACACTCTTTGATAAAGCAAAAAGCCAAATAAAATAAATGAAGGGAAACAAACTTTAGGATTTAGTTATTACGCGTTTTTTGAAGTAGTTTCTTTTTTGATGGGTGCTTGCAGGTTTGGTGTCTCACAAATCCAGGCTTCCATAGCTCAGTGGTCAAACCTCTTTAAGCACACTCTTCAAGTGACCTTTCGCGGACCTTTTCGACACACTGATATAACGCTTTTCACTCACCACAACAGGTTGCTGCCACGCCGGAAGACTTGAGTACATTACGTACATTAAGGCTGTTTCGAGCGCCATCTGTGATGCATTTTCGACACCTTCGAAGAAATAGGCTTTGCCCCCAGTTTTCAATGCAAGTCTGTACAAGCCTTCAAATACAAAATCGAAGGTGTGCAGGACAACATTTTTTTCCAGTATAGGCGAAAACATATGCGCGGTGTCCTCGCTCCGATTTAAGTTAGAGCTCCCGAAAATGCACACTGAAGCACCGTCGGGCGATTCACCTTGTGACATTAGAACCTGTTGATTAGGAACACATTTATAAATAAGCTTAATAAATAGTTCAAAACTTACCCTCATGAATCTGTCAACTCCGCAGGCAACACAAGGGTCGCCACTTGGTGTAAGAGACCGAATGACATTCACAAAGTTTTCTCGGGTCGATGGGCCAATGACAGCAAGGGGGTGTTTGATGTGACTGCCTTCTTTGGGTGATACAATACTTAGTCGATCTCCATCCATAAATACACTTTGTATTATGTAAAGAGCCGACTGTTTTACCATACTCAAGAGGCTTGGTTCCTAAAATATAAAAGCAGATGTTTGTAATAATAAGGTGTATTTACTGCACCCGAGACACTAACCTTTAAACAATTCCACATCCGATAACTTATCGCCGAATTCACAAACTTTACTTCAATTCAGGGGCCTCTCCACTTCCTCTAGGAAGGCGCGAGGGCCGGTATCATCGTCCCCATTGGCCAGTAACGGCCCTCGCGCCTTCCTTGAGGCAGTGCAGGGGCGCCTCAATTGGAGTGAGGTTTCTGGAATCGGCGGTCATTTTCTAAGATTAATATGACTACAATATTGCACTTAATATTGCCACAACTTCGAAGTTTTGCGATGAATACATTTATAAATATTGAGCTCTAATATTATCGACGCTCGCTGTTTAGAAAACAATATATTATCAAAGGAATCTCAAAGTTGTATCTAATTTTAGGTGTCGCAACTAAAACTGTGTTGAATGTTACTGTAAAAACTATAATTGAGATTCAACAACTTACCATTTTGCTTGAAGTATCAAACACAAATACATATCGCCTTCCACGCCCCTCAATGTGTTGGATCTCATGAAACATCACATCGGGTTCGGTCTCAAGTGCAGGGCCTTGCAACCTTGGTTAAAAAAAGGATGTGATGTTATGAAATCGTTAATCCTGAGAACCCTTATTAGAACACATGCGTCAAATCGGACTAAACGAGGCTTACTCATAAAAGTCATCGCTCTGCTTGATAACAGCCCATGTTGATTTGAATGGGCAAGTTCCGTAATGAGAATTGCTTGTCGGTGCCATGTCATCATACCCATCGTCTTCGCAAAACCTTAACACCTGTAAAAAATTTAGACGTACCAAAATTTTTCAAAACTTGAAACACTAACAAAAACCACATGAGATTTGCAAGACAGGTACCATCTGAAAGTTACCGGAAAAATTAACCACATTGTGACTTGTATTTTTACGTCATAAAGAATGACAAGCATTAGTTAGCACCGGTATTTTTTAAATTAAAACGTACAGATAACATGCTTCGCCTAATGTCGAATTTGCCATAGTAAATTAGACAGATGCCATAATTTTTCTCGTCTGTAACTCCTCTGTCAATTTCACGTAACAGTTTATTCGCAACTCCAGTCCACCGTTCACCCTTTCGCGGACGATCGAAGAACCAGAGGAGCGGGAACGGCGGCGGTGACGGTGGCAGGGAGCGTCAGCCTTGGTGCTGTTGTTCTGGTCGGCGTGTCCTTGCATCATTCAGTTTTTATGCGAAATCATTAACTGTTCAATGAAGCGAACTGACGTCAACAGCTTTTGAAACCTCGCAAAACGGCACCTTCCCCTGTCCCAATGGAGCAAAGCCTGTCGTCTGTAGCAGAAATATAATGGATAGGCTCCCATTGACTGGGCGCGTCATAGTTTCAAGGAACGAGGTTCCCATTGGCTCTCGTGTGGCATAGTTCCAAAAACCGCCACCAGAGAAGCTCTCTTGATGGCGGTGCAGCGCACGCAGCGGCCGCACGGGCAAACTCCGGAGAGGATACAAGGCGAGCTCTGCGCGGCGCGGCCACTTCATGAGAGCGCGCGCTGGGATGTCGGTGGCTACCTCGAGAGTAGCGAAACGTGGCCAACCAAGCCAGTACGCCGTAGACGAACTGAGGGAGCGGAAGAACGACATTCAAGCTTTAGCATTCACAATTTTGAAGAAGTGCTTAGGTGTTTTCTGAATTTTGATTTATTTATTTATTGAAAATTTCGGCCTATGGCTGTTAAAGGGGTTGTTTTTTCGACAAGTGTATCCGAAAAAAAACGAGTGCGTTCAAACAGGATTCGTGTTTCGCTTCGCAAAAGCGTTGCAGGAAGGACAGGGATGTCTCATTTCATGACACTTTTCGTAGATCGCGTACGCTGCGTATTTCGGGTTAGGCGGCCGCCAGCTCAATCTATGCTGAACGTGATAGCGAAGGCTCCCGTAAGTAGTACAATGCTCTTGCGGACGATTTACGCAAAGTATAATCTTTTGAGAGAGTAGGAAAGAACTGCTCGCGCAAAGGTGTATCAAGCGATACACATCTGGAATGAGTTCGCGTTTATGCGCTGAAAGGCCGTGCAAAGATCACAACAGTTCGGTTTAAGCACTTATAGAAGATAACCTACTCGTACCTGCTTTCAGTTAATTACAAAGACAAATACAATAATGCTCGCAGCATTTTTAGCTTGTTTTGGGGGCGATCCTGAGGTGCGCTTAGAAGAGGCAGTTTTGGCGAGGCGGATCACGTCGATGCGAATAACGGTACACAGCTGTAGAATACTGTACGGATGAATATTTCTTTTGACAGAGCAAGAAATAAAATCTCTAAACACGCCAATGACTTTATTATGCAGTTCTCGCGCAGCGTTACCGCAGGCTACAGTAGTCACGGCACGCTCTGACGCGCGCTGAAACTTATGCTTCAAATGTGCTGCGCAACCTTCTGATCGCACTGCCTCAACTTACGGTAGCCTGCGGTTACGCTATGCTAAAGCTGCCTTTTAGTAACCATGGTGCAGTATGATCACGTGTTGAAGTGCACTAAAACCGCGGCGGTGTATAATGAGTTGTGAGCTTTTGACATAGAAATACTACGAGCGCTGATCTACAAGAGCTTGACGGTCACCCTGTGTGGCTCAGGTTTTAAAGCTATAGCCTTGAAGGGGCGAAGCAACCATTTAGACTTAAGAAAATTTTGCATTTTTAAACTTTTGCATTGTTTATCTTGCCAAAAAAGAAAAGAAGAAACCGCTTTATTTTTTTAAATATTGCGAGTTTGTAGCGCAATAGTAAGGGAAAGAACGGGAATGTTTTGAAATTTGAAGCTGCCGGGTAGCCGCAATGGGAACTAAGCCGTGACGCACAAGGGATATAACGTAATAAGTTGCAACATGTGCGATTATTTGCTGAGTTTAATGCTATATTTTATCAATATTGCCGTTTCAACATGAGCGAATTCATCAAGAACCTCATATCATCGACAGAGTTGTACTATAACCACTTTTAGTGGAGCCATCTGGCCGAAGTGAAAAAGGGTATTCCTCCCTTGAGCCTCACCTCGTTGTGCCACTACGTCATTCGAACTACCCTGAGGAAAGGCAAGCTCTCTTCTCTCTCTTTACCTTATCTCCCCCTCTTCACATCGCTCAAACTAACCTTCGAGTACAGTCAGTAACCGCGCGCGCTGGAGGCTCTGAAAGAGAACATAACTGGACACTGCCTTTTGCCCTTGCGCGTCACTCCGCGCATGACTCGGAAGGCGGTGTACAAGTTGAGGGTGGTTTAGAGGCGCCCGAAACGTCGCCTGTTTGACTTTTAAGTCGAAAGCCTTACTTGTCCCCTTACGCGAAAAAGCGGCGGCGTTGTGCCCGAAAGATGGTCATAAAACTACGTCATCAAGGACGCGCCTCAGAAATAAAACAAAGAAAAGCACAGCAACGCAGATGCATCGTCACGGAAGCCGTGGAGCCGGCGGGGTCGCCGCGCCTGCGCACTGGTGGAGCGTGATGTCACCGCCGGAGCCCCCTGTGAAAAAGGAAGACGTGGCGCGCTGCTTGAAGGAATCCCCTGCGTGTAGGAATGGTTTCGCAATCCTACACGTATGCAGGCTTAAAGGCCGACCGTACACTTCGCGCTTTCTACTTTTTCCCGCCTCCTCCTTTCCTATATTCTTTCAACTTCTGAAACGTGACGTCACACGTGGCACGTGACGTCAGTGGACGTCACGTGACAGCACGCGACGTTACATATGACGTCATGCGCCGTCACACGTGTGACGTCACGTGCGACCTCACGCGTGACGTCACACGTGACGCTAGAGACTTGGCTACGCACATACGCTTGCACGCCTTGGGAGCGCGCGCGGGTTTATATGAGAAGGTTCTGCGAAGGGAGCACGATAGCGCTCTCGCGTTCCACTCTTAAAGGCAAAGTTTAAGCGACCTCCAAGTTTTTAGTGCACTGGTTGCCAGACGTAACGCAAACACAGCGATAGTTTCACCACCCACAAACATATTTCACCGCACACAATGACTTGGCAGGCGCTCAAAACGCGCTTGCCCTCCGCGAAGCCTCTCAACTTCTGCGATGTTTCCGCAACCTCTAAAAAACATGCTCGTTTTCCTAACGCACATAAAGATCTCCGTCACCTGTGCTACGCTCCTACCCTACCCATTTCGAATTTGAAGCCGAAATGATTAATTTAAGCACACTGACCAGCAATGGCAAGGTGGTGCATAGAAAATATATCCCCGTCTTTTCCTCCATCTTGGAACTACCGGCCCACCATTGATATGACGCTGGAGTTGCGAATACTATTGAACGAATGCCCGAACCAAAACTCTTCTTTCTGAACAATTTATCTCTGATACTACGACAAAAAACCTGACTTTAACCTTGAGGATGGAAAGGGATAACGGGTAATTCAAGAAGGGTGGCTTTGTCGCGTGAGAGCAACTTGGTTCTTTTATTTCTCTGTCAGGACTCCCTCTGCAACTGGACATATTAACGAGATATTACGTAAGCGTAAAATACTAAAAAGAAAAGCAAACTATTCATTTTACCTGCAAGCCTTCGGTGCAGAAGGGGAGGCAACCGTTGTCAGAGGGATGTCCGGAATCGTCAAACACACCATATCGAAGACGAGCCCACTCGTGGGTTAAAATAAACACTGAAAAATGCAATCGCCGTATCATCACACGTCGTTCTATACACTACCGCATGTTTACAAAATAATCTGAAAACCCATAGCGTCGCGCCACCGGTACTGCGCATGCGCCTTGCGGTATGGGCAAGAAGCGCGCCGTCTCCCATCAACAAACCATTGGCATGGGAAGTTCTCGGTGTCGGTGGGAGTCCCCCTGCTCGTATCGAATTGAAATTGGTGATGCTACGTCTTTCGAGCACTGTTCAACTAGGTTAGCGGCCCCAGTGAAATTAACGAGGCTCGTTACACCGCAAAACTTAGCGTGAATAAGGTGATGAGCAGTGATCTATTCCATGTGGACTCCGCAGACTGAACACTAAAGCCTGATTTATTCGCTGTTTCACGCGTGAGTTGAGACGCACTGTACCACCTGTTCCGGCAACCAAAAAGCGTCCTTTCGGTTTCCGTTGCGGGCGAAGCGTATGCGTCGGAAGTCTTGTTTGGCGTTCCTGTCGATCCCGTTCTCAGGGTTTTATATTCGATCGTGTTGGTTTAAGCGAATGTATGGGTGACCCAGAACAACTAACGCGTCTAGGCCTCTGATGTGCAGTTCCTGGATGCAGCAAACATTCAGGGGGCGATCTTGCTGTCCGCAAATCGGTCGTTTCGGTTTCCAAAATATACGTCACAAACAGCTTGGGTATAGGCAGTTCGAAGGGACAAGTGGATGCCGACCGAACGGAGTACACTAAGTTCCACACATTTTATTAAAGGTGAGCCTCTCCGATTTGTTGTGCCTATGCTTAGGATAAAAAAAAATGGTGTCCCGTTGCGTGTACACGCTGTCTCGATAACGTCTGCAGGTTGGGTGGACATACACGTGAGATGAAGCCGGTTTGAAGCGATGTTTATGCCACGTTGACGCTGCAGAATGGTCACTAAGGCGTTCTACGGTTTCATATATTTTTTTCTAAATTTTGTAGGCAGTGCAGTAAGAAAATTGAGAAACTAAACTTCTTCATTGCTAGACATATATCCGCCCAAAACAAGTTTACGGAAGACCCAATAAATAATACGTAACTGCGAACTACTGAGATTGGAATTCTATTTCTAAAGCAAGCAAGCCGGATAATACTCTAAATGTAATTTTTGTTTACCTACAGGAAGGGTAGGCAGCTGCGAATCGACTCGTGAAAGCATGTGTTTATTTTGTAACATCTAACGCGCTCAAGAGGAACTGCTACAGTTTTTATTTCAGGCTGCACGTCCGAAGATCCGACACATCCTGACTATGTGCAATCCAGTTTCGTTTTGAAGGCCCAAAACGACGTGGCAAACAAAGTATCTCGTCACAGTCGACTTAGGGAACGACTGAAATTACAAAATGAACAGGCCCAAGCCCAATCAAAACATGAAGCGACCGCTGCCAAGGAATCGGAGCGCAGCCACGAGGAACGTCCCTGCACCGAAGATGCAGCAACGGCTGGTTCAGGTACTAGCACCGAAATGACAAAAAGCTAAGTTGAAGCTCTGTTGCAAGAGCATGAGACTCTCAAGAAACAAGCGTGCGACCTAGAAAATGAGCTCTCAAAGACGGCAAAAACTTTGAGGGGCTTCAAAGCATGCAATGAATACCACAAAGGAAGCCTTGAGAAACAACATCCCCACGAAAGATGATATATGACCTTCGTGTAAAGTTCTTCGCTGGTCCCATATCGCAGAAGATGTTCAATGCGCTCCTAAGCTTAATCTTGTCGTTTCGTATACCTGACACCCAGATCTTCCTTGAGCCAGAAAAGCAACTCGTGGTGGTTTTAATTACATTGAGACTTGGGCTGCTGACCGGGGACTTGGCATGCCGTTTCCGGATCCCATCATCTAGTGTTGGTTGAATCTTTCACAGTTGGCTGGACATGCTCTCGTGCAATCTGGGGAAGCTCTTGATTTGGCCATCAGAAAAATGTACTCACTGCAACCTTCTAGATGTCTTAAATGGCCCCATCTTTAAGGACGTTAGATGGACAGTTGACTGTCCAAAACGTTTCATCCACAAACCACCACTCTTGACTGCAAGGCGACAAACGTTTTCCCAGTATAGACAGACACAATAACACTGTTACATTCTTAGTAGATTTGACTCCAGCACGTTCAATAACATTTATTTTAGAGGCTCGGGTTTTGTCTGTGTCCGACATAAAGGTCACTTCGAAATGTGAACTGCTAGAAAAGATTGACGAGGGTGACATCATACTGACTGACAGAGGCGTCAAGTGTTAAGAACGCTTTGTAAACAAAGGTGCCTCAGTGCTGATGTCATCATTTACGAAGGGAAAGAAGCAGCTGTCAGGCGAATAAGTTGCCCGGTCAGCGAAGCTATTCCGTGCACAGATTTATGTGGAACGGACCATACAGAAATTCAAAATTATTTCGCAAGTTTCAGATGGTTCTCCCCATGTTGTACGTAGAAAGGTTTGGAATGTATGGCTCAGCACTATCAACAAGACCTTGATTGTGTGATCCGCACTTGTGAACATCTAAAGCTCCCCTATAAAACGAGTGGGTCAGAACGACTGATAATTTTGGAATTCCATGGTTTGCAGCAGTATATGATCGGTGCCGATACGAAAGATTAATTTGGTATGTGCACTGGAAGCAGTTTCAGGAGACTATGTTGGCTCCACTTCGTCTAGGCCTAACTTAGCAAGTTTTATTTCACTCCTGGCTCCCAAGGGAGAATGTTCTGTTCGAGGTGGAGTGAGCACTACGACCTGAAACGACACCAGTCGTGAACTCTGACGTGATTTATTTTTATATTGCTCAGGAGTGTGAGTCATGTTTGTGCGACTTTTTGCTTGTGATTTAAACCCGGTAGTTAAAAGTAATCCAGTATGTCCTGCAGTTCAGTGACCCGTGTTGGCTTATTTAGAGAACTTGTTTTATGTACTGTGGTCCGAAGCCAGAAGATAAACCTAACGCAGCATATCTAGTAATTCCCAGAGTGTCTCGCATTGTTCAAGTTACGTATTTGTATAATAAAAGAGTATGGACGTGAATAAGCATTCATAGAAAACAATTTAGGTGATCAGCAAAATCCACATGTCATTTGTCCCTACATTACAGGCATGCAAACAAATCTCGGCACACACACAATTGTGGCAGCATGCATTGAGTGGCTCAAAACGTCGGCGTCAAGCTGCTTTCAAGTGAGTAGAAAGAGCTCCGCTGTACTGTTTTACGCTACATGCTGGAGTACAGTATTTCATTAAAAAAAACATGAAATTTTCACGATCGACATGTTATTTTGTTACTGAAATGGTCCCGATTCATCAGCTAAGAGGACTCTAGAAAGATTTTTTTTTCTGCAATGCAAGAACAGCTGGAATAAGCGTGATGAGTCACAGGGAACATAATTCTAAGGAGATTAGAGGTTAATTGCGAAATCTAAGCTAGTGGTTTTTCACGGCCCGCGGTAAGATACTCTACTATTAAGACTTAAACTAGCAATGAGTGCCAATTCACTCAGTCAGGTTTCTGCAAGCCTTTGTTTTTCGTAATCCCTTGGCTATTGGTCTACTTGAGTCTTGTGTTTGTTTTCATAGCTACAAAAGTGTTGGTGAAAAATATTGTGTCTTGTCGTGTTGAGAGCACTCCCAGTGCTACTATTTGCTCAGGCCAAATATTTTGATATTTACAAAGACCAGATTTCAGATTGGAGTGAATGCTGGAAAGGCTAGTGTTATATAAAATTCAACAGATGTAAACAAGATGGGCATAATGATTAATCCCATCTTGTTTACATTTGTTGAATTTTATATAACACTAGCCTTTCCAGCATTCACTCCAATCTGAAATCTGATCTTTGTAAATTAAGCATTTCACATATGACATTGTGGCATAATGTCATATGTGAAATGCTTAAATGAAAGGTTCACATATTGCAGTGTTGAGAGAAACTCACAAACGAATGTAGCGAAAAAAATAGGTCTGCGATCCTCATTTATAATATTGAACGAATAAAACATCACTGCAGCTTCGAGGTATGGAGTGAAATGGCACAAAGTTGAAATTAGCCCTTTCAAATTTCAATTTTTTTTAGGTTTAAAAATATAGCGAAAATTCACAGTTCAATTTATCACCTTTTATAACAAAAACAAACACCACAAAAAATAATAAAACCATAAAGCGTCATTTCCCCCTTACCGTTCAGCGGTACGGTCAGCATTTTTAAACGTTTTTTTTATTTTTTATAGTTTTATTTCTTTAATTAATTTTTCAATGTTTCCAGGGGAATTACATAGCGGGGGTACATAGAATGTCATCATGGTCGTACACTGTTTTTGAGGCCTGCACTTACTTCGTATAGCAATTATCATTTCAAAATATGGTCTTCCGGCCGTTCTCGTTCGAACGAGAAGACGAAAATTCGAAAGATCAGGCGGCCATTAGAACATGAAGACGTAGTGAACTTGGTCCGGATTGTCGGCAGAACTTGACAGTTCTTCCGCCTGAAGATAACCGCGCAAGATCAATCACGCAAACCAACACACAGAAGGACAAACGCGCACACAGCGCGTGTGTTTGTCCTTCTCTGTGTCGGTTTGTGCGATTGATCTTTGCGCTGTTAACATAAGATATAAATCACCAACTCGCCCAAATTTCCATTTTATCAAAGTTCTTCCGCGTTTTTTTTTTCATTTATTTATTTTATTTATAACATACTGCAGACCAATATGGTCCAAGCAGGAGTGAATAAGAAAGAGTAAATCACACACCGTACGTGACAATATACAAGCAATACCTTCCACAGGAAGTACAAAAGAACTTTTATACAGAGCATAAAAAGCCACCAGCAGCAGAAGGAAATGTAGCAGTGAGGACCTGTGAAGTCATGAACTGGGAGAAAACGACTAACTGAGGGGGACAAGAATTCCAGTCGCTAATTGTCCTGGGGGAAAAATAAAATTTAAAAAGATTGGTGCGAGCAAAGTAAGGTGCCAGTAAGTGTGGCTGATAATGTCTGGTCTGTCGCGTAGTAACGGGTTGTAGGTATTAGTGCCGATTAATAGAAAGCCTATCATTTGCAGGAAGATACAAAAACTTCAGCCTAGCCTTTTTTCTTCTTTCCTGTAACAAATCAATTTGGTTTATTTGCATTAGTAAGGAGGGAGAGTCAGATCGCTTAAATTTATCGTAAAAAAATCGGACTGTCCGCCTTTGAACTCGTTCTAGTTTATTTATATATTTTTTTTGTAAAGGGGTCCCATACAATGCTGGCCTATTCAAGCTTAGGTCTTACGAGCGAGTTGTACGCTAGTAATTTTACATTAGAGGGCGTATTCTTTAGTTTGTGCTTAATCAATTCAAGCTTCCTTAAAGCAGCAGATGTTATGTTGTATATATGTTTAGACCAGCTCAAATATTTGTCAAATGTGAGTCCAAGATATTTATAATTATTTACCTCAGAAACGTTATAGTCCCTTATTTTGTACTGAAAGGAAAAGTTTTTTTTTTTTGTTCGTGATTCTAAGAAAAACAGTTTTCTCAAGATTCAGGCTCATCTTCCATTGGTCGCACCAATCCTGTATAGAATTTAAACTCAAATTCAGTCCAGCTTGATCACTCGGACACGTTACTTCTTTAAACAACGCACAGTCATCCGCGAATAAACGGATGCTCACACCTGGGGCAAGAATAGAAACAATATCATTAACGTATATCAAAAACAGTAATGGCCCAAGGACACTTCCTTGGGGTACTCCGGAAGTCACATCAAGCATCTCTGAGCAGCCAGCACCAACCTCTACATACTGTTTACGGCCACGCAGATAGGAGCCAATCCATTTTACTATGGCTGGATCAAGGCCAATACTTTGCAATTTCAGGAGTAGTTTTCCATGTGGTACTCTGTCAAAAGCCTTGCTGAAGTCCAGGAATGAAACATCTATCTGTCCAGAGTTGTCCAACGTGGAGGCAAATTCGTGTACTGTGGTAACAAGCTGAGTTACTGTGGAATACCCCTTGCGGAATCCGTGCTGAAACTCGGTCATTAAGTTATTTCTATCGAGGAAGTCAGTTATCATATTTGAACTCACATGTTCTAGTAGCTTACACGATGTACACGTCAAAGGAATTGGTCTGTAGCTGCTCATAGATATGTTGGAACAAAACAAATAAATCTGACGACCACACTTCTGCGTGAATTCAAGCGAATGTAATTCCCGCACAAGGAACCATTGACGTATAGTTGTTGCCTTTTTACTACCGGGCCGAAAACCTGTGAAAACTGAGCTTGACCTTTTTCCAGGTTATTTCGATGCAGCCCCAGTCGTGGCGTTTTGCCGAGAAGGCAGGTGTTAGCCTGGTTTCTTCCAAAACAACAGAGCGACGCCCTGCCCGCATGGCGCCTTCCGCAGACACCCAGACCGGAACTGCGCCCGAACCGGCACCGCCGCTGCTTGACGTTGGAGATTTGAGTTGTTCCCCGTGGCCCATACACACAGCTGCGTTGGGAATCCTTTGAGTGCGGCTGACCAACACCACCAAGAAGGCAAGGACTGCGCATGACGTCGTGTTAGTGGATTCTCGAACGGCCCAAGCAGCAGACATGCTGAAGCACGGCGAGAGAGTGTGCCGAAAGACGGCAGATGCGTCCCTCTGGGCGTCGAGCGCTTGCTGCGATGTTGACGTAACTCATGCGGCACTGCGTGGATCCTCTAGTGAAGACGTCTGAGTCAGGAACGCGCAGGCCCTGTATCCTACGTGGTATTGGCGTGATTGCCTTGCTACTTCGAATAACCAGGACATCCGTGCTTCGAATGCCGCACACCGATTTCTACTCCTTGAATTGGTTGCAACGCTTCATGCGAATAACGGATAACAAGGTGACTCGCGGCTTTTACTAGTCGCAACGCAGTCAAACGCGCTCAAACGCAACTGCGTGTGCGGGCGTTTAAGCGTTGTATGCGGCTCGTATTGTAAAACTTAACATTAATCAAATGTGTGAAAGTGGAAAAAGAAGGGAAACGCGGGGGGGGGGGGGGTGGGGGGCAGTGCAGTTTACGTGGACTTGTCAAAACCTTACGCAAAACTTTAGGGTTCTTTCCTAGCTTGAATTTATTGAAATATCGCGCATGTTTATTCAGCGTTCTTGATGTCTTAAATATTGAAGCTTTGTTTCTCCGTTCCGGCTTAATATATAATCACCATGCTTGTAGTAATGAAACGATGATTGTGTTAAAATAATCACGAATGCCATGCCTACCTGGACTCCCACATTCTGCCTGTGAAGATAGATTCAAGCTGACCAGAAATTCCGTCGGCACCTGGATGTATTCTCCCCTCTCTCCACAGCCTCTCTGGTGGCGGGTGAAAGGGCGACTCCCGCTCCCACCGCTAGGGATGTCGCCAACGCGAATGTCAGCTCTGTGGAAGAGGCTGTCCCCTGTCACCTGCCTCCCACTCGTCTGGGGCCAGGTGGAGGGAAGGACAATGGTCACGTGCTTGAAGTAGAACTTCCCGTATGTCGCCTGGTGCAGTAGTTGGGAGCCCTGCCTGAACAGCACCTTTAGAAAGAGTTTATAAAAATAAGGAGACTGAAGAAAAAAAAGGATCACTTTTCATTTCGTTTGAATAGTGCGCCGTGTAACAATAAACACTACGAAAAAATTTAACGAACTTGACAGGCACTGGTAAACAACCTACAACTTCAAAAATGAATAACCAGTTATAAGTGAATGTTATCGGGCGTCAGTACGTTATTGTACAATAGGTTAAGATTCGAGATGTATCAATATCAGATAAGCGTAAGGAAGTCTCGGTGTTGCAGCTACACTGCGAGTCATTTGAGTCAAATTATTTGGAAAATATTTTTTCTTTAAGCCTAAGCGTCTATTACTCCTAATACACAATGTCGTACTTTTAGTTAAATAAAATTTAAACTTCAGATCTTAGAGCTACGCAAAGTAAATCAAAATATGCGATTGGCAACGTAAATCTCCTATTCAAAGCCTTAAGACTAATTAGTCCCCAATAACAGTTGGTGTTACAACTTCACCGTTAACGTGAATTACATAACTACTGAAACTGCGAAAGGGGTGAACTTCTGGATGATTGCAAGCTTTTCCCGGGCAGCACGCCAGAGAAACGCCTTACGTGGCCCATGTTTGGAAGTCCCAGGGGTCTAACTAGGGCCTAATATGTTTTTGCGCCGAGGCATTAGATAGTAATAAGGTTGATAGCGGGACTAATTGGTAATCACTAAAGCCAATGAGGTAAAAAAGCGCAAACACCAAGATAGGAAGAATAACATTTTTTTTCTTTGTGCCATTCGTGATTCGTGGACACTACTATATCTGGTAGGCACAAGAACAAAGCTACACAGGGGGTAATCGAGGTGTACTAGATCTAGGTCGGGGTGACAGACTGCACAGTGAACCATCAGTGATGTTGTCGTGCAAGGAACTAGATTTCCTGAATTTGACAGCTGGGTCCTTGCGCGTGCAAATGCGATTAACTAAAATATTGCATGGGTGTTGCATGCAGGTGCAAAGGTGTGTAATCGGTGTTTTTTTATATTATTTTCATTTCTTCCTTATAGTTAAATCTCTAGTAGCAAGTTGGCGCCCTCTCTTGTCCCAGATATCTTCCTATATTTCTGTTTGCGCTATTTGTTCTCAGAATGGACTTATCATTAGCCTTTCGATGGCCTTTTCCGGTTCGCAACATAACTGCTGAAGTGCCAGACATGAGCCAAATATTCCACGCGTCAATCAAACAACTAGCATTGAAACCTAATTCTGGGCCGTGTTTGGAAATTTAGGCCCGAAGATGCCAGTTGAGAACCGGTCAATAAAAACTGAAGTCCAACACTGGCATTTCATCGGTAACTGAGCCCCAAAGATGCCGCCTGACAACCAAACACAGACGCAGGGAAGCCCCACTCTTCCACTTCTTTGGCTCTTTAGGGCCAAACTCCTCAGACTGTGGTCAGAAAATATCAACATAGGTTATATCTTAGCTTTTCTTGGCGGCATTCAATTCTCTACATTGCCAGACAAAAAACAAATTTTGCTCCAAAGAACTGCACTATTGGTTACCTTGATATTCTGGATAATCAAATTAATGGGTGGTACAGAATGGTGAAGAGCGACAACGACGTTGTATCCGCCATCCCTTCCATCAATGCTTGCTGGCTTAACCTCATTGAGCGAGACGAAAATAAATAAAACTGTAAAAAACATTTGCCTATGGTGACCTGGAACGAGACCCAAAAGAAAGAGTCATACAAAAATGTAATCTTCCGAGCCTTTCAAGTATCCGAATGCAATGTAGAGCTACAAAGAAGAACATCAGACAATTTATTGTCCCGAACATAGACGACGTACAAGAGAAAAAATATGTATTAATGTGCGTTCATAATACTCATCGTGAAGCACACTCATGATTGTTATCATTGGCATGATAAAATGTGTACCATTTACAGTGGTATTTCAATCGTAGTCAAACGCATATACTGTTTAAAAGGGCACCTAGAGGTTTCCGCTACACCACTGTCTTCTTTTATCATCAATGCGAGCTTAGGGCGTGCTGACAAAGCGAGCACAATGTTTGATCAGACCCACTGTGCACGTGCGCTCGTGAAATGCAAGCGTTTTTTAAGGCAACTCACCCGTGCTTGTAGCGTAGGCTTCGCTCATCTTTTGAAATGAAGTCACCTGGAAAGCAAGAGAAGCAAAATTCACTTAAGTCTACCTAAACCGTTGTGATGAGTCATGCGTTCAAACAAAATTAATGACGACGCTTAACATTTATGCGAAGAGTGGAATGTTTCATAAAAGCCGACGGTTATAAAAATGTATTACCTGACTACAAAATTTTGTTCTAAATAAATCATTATTTCTGAAGAAATAACTTTTGTATTGTGTGTGCAGTTTTAAAACATAACTATACTCGTTTTCACCTCAAGACAAAAAAGGAAGTGTTTCGCATTGTTCATACGCCGCACGAAGTAGTTCTAACAAGATTTGGTTGTAGGAGGCAAAATTTATACTTTTGGCGTTAGAGACGTGTACTCTTGATAAGATTACAGATTTCTGATCTCAAATTCGACTACATATATCTTAATTCTCCACATAAAGGGGAAAATTAGTAATGCTCCGCGAAGATCCGGATATTTTTTTTTACGGTTCTTAAGGTGAAAACGAGCATCAAACCACACTCATATAGTTCGGTTCCTTATATATAATTTTGACGTGTCCGCTCTTTCTTGATTACATTTAGGTTACCGATTATTCGAGTTTTGCTCTTCAATGCCCATTCAAAGCTGCAGAGCACATTAGATAACAAAACTTCATTTTTCGGCAAAGTTGAAGCAAAGACCACGGCACGTGGCTGTACATTCGCTTTTCCGAGGCATATGGTACTTCGTTGATCGCGTGTGATTTAATAGTGGGATATGTATTTCGTCCTCTACTGCTTAAACTCGTAAATAAAGCTGTTTCTTCCAAATGTTTTCTTAAAAATCCTGAACATCTTCAAATGTCATGGTCTTTCCTGTGGCATTCGACAGACATGTGTGGGAAAGTGAGAAGTTTTCACAGTACACGTAGACACACTCTTGGTGAAGTGGGTGTATTTTTACCCCCTTTGATCGAAGAGAGTAAATTTCCTTAGGCCTATTTCTGATTCGGGATGGGCCGCATTGAATTTTTTGTGCGCTTCCCTAATTTATCTTGTCAAGAACCGCTTCGTGACTTAGACTTCCTTTCCCTCAACGTAAAGCCGCACGACATCTTTCTTAATCGGACTTTGCCTTGAGCAGTTCGTAGCGTCTGGCTTGTAATAGGCTAGAACAAGAGTAGCACCATGTTTGTCAATTGAATGTCTATCGCATTTTCATTTTTTGTCTTAGTTCCCTGGACTTATCCAGCGTGTATTATGGCTTGAGGCATCGATTTCAAAATATTTTTCTTTTTGAGATCGGAGGAAAAAAAGGTAACAGGCTGTAGCGTTTTATTTGCTACGTGCTGACCCACTCTGCGCTTGAGGAACAAGACCCTTAATTGTCCTGATCTACAGGCGCTCCGTATACATGACACAGTTTTCAACCAACTTTCTTTCGGAACTCCTTGGTCACTTCGCATCGTTTCCTTTTAACAGAGCCGGAACGTCTGCGGGAACTTAAGCTAGAAGGGAGTTTCCGAGGTTCCGCACTTACTACTACAGCGTCGTTTGCTTCCGCTATCCCTTGAACCAGGCTTTTCTCGTCAACGAAGGAGGTATCCGCTGGAGCCCGGGATGGTTACGATGAGCTCGATAACGGTGCTTTTTGCTCTCGATGATGTTCTTCGACCTGACTGCAGAACATTGTGCAGCAGTTCTTGCACACGACATCACTGGAGTTTACGTGCTCCTCGTCTTCGGCCAGTAGAACTTGGTTATGAAAACTGAGGACGTGCTCGGCTACTTTACGAAAATTGTGACCATAATAAACGATTGATTTGTGCCTTCCTATGTAAACACCGCATGCTTGCCGGTCTGTACTGAACTTGAAAGCCACATCAAAAACGAACGCTCCTGGCTTTCCGGAAACGAGAGTGCACTTCTCAAGTACATCAAGCTTAGAACAAAGATATAGTAAAAACCACCGCTTCAAGATTGTTTGAGCCAAACAGGTACTGAATAGGTCTCCACTACCATATTTTATGTAGAACATGTCAGATAGGGTGCATGAGAGGAGGAGGAAGGGGAAAGGAGGAGCGCCGGCGTCAGAGCTGACCTCCAAATGCCCGGTTTTGCGATAATCCGTGTTGGCCGTTTCCCAAATAGCCCTTTGAAGCCCGTTGGATACACTGACAGCAGACGGGCGCGGGTTTTTTGGCGTGATTCACTAGGCGGCCATCTAATTTATGCCAGCTCAAACTCAAAGCAGAAAATAAAATACGGATGGGAAGTGGTGTCTACTTCGAAGGAATTGCGCCACGAATTATTGAGGAAGATTAGGTCTTACGAGGAAAGTTACTAATACAGCATTTTCTACTCCGCATTATTGACAATTCTCCTTATTTTTACGCGACATGTTAATTCGAGTATTAATATTAAGTCTTTAATCATATCCACGCCAGAATCATTTTCATAACAGCACCCATGCGAAGGCGCAATCACAACGCACTTTTTCAAGATTAAATATTTAATTGCGGACATACAAAAAATATACTACACTTTTGATCTACATGTTATAATGTATCAGTGTCATACCTTACTTCTATTAAAAAAAATGACGGAAATTAAACACCTGCTTTTTTTTAAGAAAGTCGCTCCCACATCGGAAGAGTGTTGAAACATTTGTTAATTCAAATGGATGTCGGAAATATTTTCTTTTGAGCACAATTTTAAATTCATAATAAATTTAAATAACTAAACTCAAAATTTATTGTGATATAAAGTTCATTGAAATAAGCTTTTATAGGAAACACGTAAAAAATGTCCATTCTTTGTAAACAATTATAAAAAAAAACACAGTTCGACAACATTTTTCAAATCTTAAGGCGCATAAAATAAAACTATATTTCCATAGGCACGATTAAACTATATTGAAATTGTCATCAAAGAGACCTAGCACAATAGCTTCATTAGAGATAAAATTGTGGGCGGTAAAAATGCCATATCCCACAGGCTAAAGCAACGTCAGTTTTCGCTTCGGCCGCTTCAATGGCAAATATCTTGACAAGAAAAAAATCTGCCAAGCTTGCCGTTTACACTGTCTTTGTTACACACTGACCCTAAACCGTGCCTGAGTTGAGATGAAATCACCCATGAGTAGAAAAACACTTGGCAGGAAGAAAACACTTGGCAGGCTGTAGCGTTGCAAGTGTGCTGAACAAACAGAGTGCTACTGCGGCGGACAGAATAAAAAATAGGGCAGCCATTCCCATTCACTGGCTTTATTCCACTTCCTTTTCTTCGTCCCCGCCGCTATAAACGGTGGTCACGCGCAAACATAAAATCTACATCACTACATCACTTCCCCCGAGAAGCAGAGAAATGAACAGAGCGAAACGCTTTTCAGGATCAGACGTAGTCCCTGAGTCTTGCAGGAGGGTACATGGTACGGACCGGTCGTGCTGTTCCTGATAAATCAAGGCCAGGTGCTTCAACGAATCGCTGGTTTCTATCGTCCTCCTCCACGTCGAGCTGTTGTTCAACTTCCGGAGTCGGACGTCGTCCTTCACTGGATCTTTGAGCTTCGTTGGGTTGCAGTTCTCATCTCTCCCCCACGTCGATGTGTTGTTCAGCTTCCTGGTTAGGGTGGGTATGACGCGTATTCATGGCGTTTTCTTCCTCAGCATCAACCGCATTGATCATTTTATTATGTGCCCGGAGCTTCGCACTCGTGGGGAGAAGTTTGAAAAAACTGGAGTTTCTTGTGATCATTTTCTAATCTCTCTGAACAGTTACCTGTGCCCCTTTGATTTCGATCTCTTTGTATGGCTGCGGGTCATAAGGAGGAGTGTGCTTGTTCGACGGAGGCTGTCTACACAGTACTCAATCTCCGACTTCGAGGTTGTGGGGTCTCGCATGTCTGTGTTCATCTACGTAAATCTTGTGTTTCTTTCGATTTTCGTAATCCTGGTGTTGCCATGCCTGTGGCACGTTGTTAGTAACTGCGGAATCGGGAAGGAGGTAGCCCATAGGTCTTCCAAAGAGTAGTTCGAAGGGCGTTTTCCCTGTCGTTGAGTGAGGTGTCGCCCAATAGGCCACTAGGAATTTGCTCAATTCGGAAGTCCACCTAGAGTTTTCCAACGTTGTCGTCTGTAAAAACCGTTTAAGTGTGCGCATGAAGCGTTCGACCTCACCGTTCGCTTGTGGCCAGCAAGGCGTGATGCGCTGATTGCGAAATCCTAGCGAGTCAGCAAAGTTTTTGAAGTCAAGGCTTTGGAATGGAGGCCCGTTATTCGTTTTGACGACCCTAGGAATCCCGAAAGTACTGAAGATCTTCATAAGGTTGGTGTTGATATTTGGGGCCGCTAACGATGATAATACCACCATGAGGGGGTAGCGTGACGTATCATCCATTAGGACCAGTATGTATTTGACGTTAGGGAAAGGCCCCGCGAAGTCAAGTGAGAGCGCCTCCCAAGGTTGATTTGGCTTCGATGGAATCGCGACGGGGTCAGAGTGTTGATGTTGGATGGTTGCCTGACACGCCATACAGTTTTTAAGAGTAGTTTGTACCATGCTGTCTAGGAGGGGAAGCCATACTTTTCGCTTCATGAGCGCTTTCGTTTTGGAGATTCCCTGGTGCCCAATGTGAGCGAGACATATCGCCTGTTGCTGGAGAGTAGCCGGTAGAACGAGGCAATTTCCTTTCAGTAGTAGGCCGCTGTCCGTCAGGGAGAGCTCGTGCTGTACGGATATAAACTCTCTGAGTGCTGGGTCGTTCCACCTGGCAGGATTGCTGAGGGCAGCGATCCCCTTTTGTATATGAGGGTCGTTTAGAGTGGCGGCAGCTACTTCTGCACGAGTCATGGCTTTGGGAATGTTGTGGTGGGCGATGAAGTTGACAAATGCATTAGTGCTATGAGCCAGGCGGGCATCAGCAGGAGAGCTCGGCATGGGGTGGCGAGACAGGTAATCCGAGGGGTTGTTGATTCCACACGTGTGCTCCACTCTGAAGTTGTATTGTTGGATTCTCAACACGAGGCGTTCAATTCGTGCAGACGGACACGCCCGTGGGTTGGTGAAGATGGAGACAAGGGGTTTGTGGTCTGTGCGAATGAGAAAGTTGTTACCGTAAAGATACAGATGAAAATGCTCTGTCCCCCAGACAACTGCAAGCAATTCACGGTCAATCTGAGAGTACCGTGCTTTAGTGGGGGTCAAAGCCCGACTAGCATATGCGACAATCTCGGTGTTGTTGCCTTCCTTCTGTGCTAGGATGGCACCAAGGCCAACAGGCGACGCGTCGAGCGTGAGAATTATTTCTTTTGTACCGTCAAGAAAGACAAGGTTGGGGATCTCGGACAGCTTTTCTTTCAGCGTATCCAAAGCACCATGCTCTTCTGGTCCCCACACCCACTTGGTGTTCTTTTTTGTGAGAAGCCGAAGAAGGTATTTTATATCAGCAAGGTTAGGTAGGAAGCGTCCGCTGTAATTTACTGTACCAAGCAGACTTCGAACTTCATGAGCGTTGGCAGGGTCCGGCATTTTTTTTAGTGCTGCAATCTTCTGGGGGTCTGTTCTGATTCCAGAAGCAGAGAAAAAATGTCCGAAAAGACAGAGTTCTTTTTGTGCGAAGAGACATTTTTTTGATTAACTGTGAGGCCGTTCTCTGTCAACCTTTCGAGAGTTGCCTGGAGAGCCTGATAATGCTCGTCCTTTGTCTTGCCAAACACAAATATATCATCACTGATGTTGAGGACGTGAGATATCCCGTTGAGTACGTGACGGATGGTTTCCTGGAAAACCTCGGCAGCTGCATTAATTCCAAACATAAGTCGTTTTTAGCGGTACAGTTTGTTGTGTGTTGCAAATGTTGTGATTGTTCTTGATTAATTATCAAGTTCTAGTTGGTGGTACCCATATTTTAGATCAAGCTTGGTGAAGAATGTTGATCCGTTCAGCGCTGTGATCACGTCATCGATGGTAGGGCAGACGTGCCTCTCGCGAAGAATGGCCCCATTTGCACATTTCATGTCGATGCATAGGCGAATGTCCTCTGGATTGTGCGGCTTTGGCACAATTACGACTGGAGATACCCATGGAGTAGGTCCGGTTGCTTCTTCAATGATTTCAAGGGACAAGAGCTGGCTTATCTTTTCTTCTACTTTGCTTCCGACAGCAAAAGAGATTCTGCGATGGGGCTGAGCAACCGGGGCAATGGCTTTGTCAATGTAGAGGTGTACTTGGAGGTTGTTTAGTTTGCCTACACCCGCACACAACTCAGGAAACGCAGCGAGTGGGGTCTCGAGCAAGTTTGGAGACACTTCTACATTTGAGCGTGCATCTTTTTGTGAGGGTCCTTGGATGGCGTAAGTAATTTTGACGAGGCCCAGTCTATTTGCAGCAGCGAAGCTCAGCAGGGACTTCACGGTTCCCTCTATTATGAAGAAGTCTTCTGTTGTGTCGCTGTCCCTGAACTTCAGCGTGACACTGAGCTTTCCTATGATTGGTAGCGGAGCATTCGATCCATACGCGTAAATACGCGTGCCTGCTTGTTGGAGTTTTGTGAATGCTCCAAGCTTGTTAAGGGTAGAGGTTCCAATGACCGATACTGAAGCACCTGTGTCAATAAGGAATGTTACAGGGGTGTTGTTAACCTGCAGATGAATGTATGGGAGGTTTTGGTGAGATATTTGTGATATAGTTCCGACAGCATAAACGCTCTCATTGGAGTCAGAATCCTAAGAAATCTGGAAGATAGGCTTGTGTGCTGATTGGCACACCTTGCCATAGTGTCCTTTTCTGCCACATGCCTTGCAAGAGGCAGATTTGGCGGGGCAGTTTACTTGTCCTCCCTCGTGGGGCCAGTGAGCACCACAGTGGAAACACTGGGGAGGCGAGACGTGGGTGTGTTGTTGTGCGCTGCCTCCATATTTCAGATGGGAAGAGAAGTAGCGAGGTTGTTGGGCATTTCTGGATGTGCCTGCATGGCCATAGCGAGGCTGTCCAGAGATTGCTTGAACCGTGGTGGTTGTTGACGATCCTTCCATGGCAGTCGTTGCTCGGTTGACATCCTCGAGGAGTCGAGCCTGATTCAAAAGTGATGGAAGGTTAAGGTCTTGCCTTAGGGCTACTCGTCGTAGGCGTGAAGATGTCGTTGCAAATATGATCTGGTTCTTAATTTTCTCGTCGGCGTTCGCGAAACCGCAATTGCGGGCAAGCAGTCGAAGCCGGATCGAGAATTGGCCAACAGATTCGCCCTCGAGTTGCTTTGCCTGACGAAATTGAAAGACCTCGAATGTGGTGTTCATGCGAGGATTGAAGTATGCGTCAAGTTTGTCTTTGAGATGTTGGTATGTGTTTCTGGCCGTTACTGAAGGTGTATCAGCATCTGGCGTCGTACTTGATGAGGGACCACTCTGCTGGTCAGGAAGAGTCTCGGAGAGTTCATGGACACGTTCCCCCGCATAGTGGAGCAGGAGAGAACGCTTGCGTGCGTCATTCTTCACATCAAAAGCGATGAGGAAGTTTTCAAAGCGTGTGATCCACTTTCGCCATTCGGTGCCGATATTAGTTGGGTCAGTGGCATCCAAGTCAAAAGGGAGCAGTGAGGTTGGAATCAGGGTCATCGTTAGTGGAGAACAGTAGGCGTGGCTGTGAGGCTAGCGCCTTGTGATATAGCGGCGGCGCGCTGCGAGGTCGTCGAGGGTGGACACTTGCCAGAAAAGTAGCTGAAGACTGCCTACACTCTTAGAAAAAAGGGGACCAAAAGGAGGTAACAGACCGCCTTTACCACCCTCCTCCCGCCCAGGGGTAAAGCGCTCCGCTTTTTACCTCCTGAAGCGCAGCAAACACGAAGAATGCGGTGCTACCAGGTGAAGTTCGCCGCGAAGGGGCCCCAAGGCGGCATGTATTACCTCCCAGAGGGTGCAGCTGTTTTGCACTGCCAAAGCCTGGGCGCTGCGATTGGCTGTGGAAAGGCGCAAACGAGTTCGCTAATTTGTCTCCTCGTATGACACGTGATTATTCGCGCATGCGTGGGAGAGCGCCTGCCCGGCCGAAGAGTGTCCGCGCCTTCGCCGCCGACGCGCCCGGTCATGACGGCATAACGGTGTTTCTTCTCGAACGTTCGAAGGAGGCGTCCCGGTGCAGGAACGTTCTTTATTGTTCTGTTCGGTTCAGTCTCTTCTTACGAGGTCACCGAGAGCGCTGCATTGACTTCAGTCGAAGATCCAAGTCGTGGGCTCCGTATGCAGGTAAGGAAATGTTCTGCGCGGTCGGCAGTTGGCGTCGGTTATGACCGCCCGGGAAGGCGACCCCCGTCTTCCTTAGACAAAGGGTTGGCGGACATGTTGGCACGTTTGAAGGCGTCGAGCGTTCGATAAAATTAGTGTGTGGCGCGAACGCAGACACGGTTTAGACCATCGAAGTTCATAAAGAGCAAGAACAGGAATGACTGTCGCTTGCAACATTTAGAAGGTTGACATACGCTAACCAGTGGCTTAGCCAGCAGCTTTTCCCGGTGTATGTGTGTGCGGGTGGACGAAGGGGGAGAGCGGCGGTTCGGCGAGCCGGGCAGCAAGACGCCTTTTCAATCGGGTGTCGCCTACGTTTAAGGCGTGAGGGGGTAGGAGGTTTTCTCTTTTTGGGGCCGTTGGTGTGTCGCGTCGGACGTTAAATTGAGGATCTGATCAGATATTTGAAAATCTCATAAGGTGGTTGTTTTTTGTTTTATTTTGTTTTTTCCCCGCAGAGCAGTAGTCGATCAGGCATTCATTGGCGGCACCGGCCAACCGGCGCGATTTATTCTCAATGTCGGTGATATTTGTAAAAATCAGTGTTAAACACTAATTTTTAATATCAACGTTTTTTTTTTTTTTTTTTTAATTTAACGAGGTTTAATAAATAGTTTGGTAAAATGTCACGTTACCTTGAAATACCGAATAGAAATGTCTGAGCTAATTATTCGTGCGCTTCGCAAACATTGATAGTATTATATTACGGAATAAGGTCATGAAGTTGTTACAGGCAGCGGGTTAGCAATTATATTGTCTTGGCATTTTCTTTGCGTGTGATCAGGCATTTCTAAAACTCTGATCATTTGAAGTTGATTGAATATATTTCTTTCGTCCTGCGGCAACGTTGTAGGGTGATTTCGTCGAGGGTACTGGATGCCTGCTACCTTGGACTCATCTCGTGACAGTTCTTAACAATGCTTACTGCAGGTAAGCGGAGTCCGATATTTTATTTTGATTTTCTTGTTCCAGTTTGTGCACTTAAAATGGGGCTCTTGATTTTTATGTTGATTTTGTGTGTGTGCTGTTCGTTCATTTCCGAGAGAAAAGTGAGGGTATACTTCGAGTAAATGAATTAGAGCAAGACACACAAGGCGCTTGAGTGTGTCTTTTTTGTGTTTTTTTTGTGTGTGTTTTCGTCCTTGTGTGCTGTTCTTCTCATGTCTAAATAAGACATACATTCAATTTTAATCTGGTAAATTACTTCGGCAAGTATATTTACATATTTGCCGGTTCAACATTCGGCAGTTAGAAATTATTCGTGCGCTTCGCAAACATTAAAAGTAGTATATTACGGAATAAGGTCATTAAGTTGTTGCCGGCAGAGAGACTAGCAATTATAGTGTTTTCTTGGCTTTTTTTTTTTTTTGCGTGTGATCAGGTTTTTTTAAAAGTAATCATTCAGTAGGCGAGTTAGATATGGCTCAAGTTTGCATTATTTGAAGTTGATTGAATATATTTCTTTCGTCCTGCGGCAACGTTGCAGGGTGATTTCGTCAAGGGTACTGGATGGCTGCTACTTTGGACGCATCTCGTGACAGTTCTTAATACTGTTTACTGCAGGTAAGCGTAGTGCAATATTTTATTTTGATTTTCTTGTTCCCATTTGTGCACTTGAAATGGGGCTCTTGATTTTTATGTTTATTTTGTGTGTGTGCTGTTTCTTCATTTCCGAGAGAAAATTGAGTGTATACTTCGAGTAAATAAATAAAGTAAGACCCACAAGGCGCTTGAGTGTGTCTTTTTCGGTGTTATTTTTTGTGTTTTCGTGCTTGTGTACTGTTCTTCTCATGTCTAAATAAAACATAGATTCAATTTTAAATTTTAATCTTGCAAATTACTTCGGCAAAAATTTTTACATATTTGCCGAAGTTCGACATTCGGCAGTTAGAAATTATTCGTGCGCTTCGCAAACATTAATAGTAGTATATTACTGAATAAGGTCATTACGTTATTGCCGGCAGAGAGACTAGCAAGTATATCGTCTTGGCATTTCTTTTTCTGCGTGTGAGCAGGCATTTTTAAAAGCTGATCATGCAATAGGCGAGTCAGATGGCTAAGTGTGCATTATTTGAAGTTGATTGAATATATTTCTTTCCTACTGCGTCAACTTTGTAGGGTGATTTCGTCGAGGGTACTGGATGCCTGCTACCTTGGACGCAACTGCAGGTAAGCGTAGTCAGATATATTATTTTGATGTTCTTGTTCGCATTTGGGCAATTGAAATGAGGTTCTTGATTTTTTAATTTTATTTGTGTGTGTGGTGTTCGTTCATTTTCCAGAGAAAATTGAGGGTATACTTCGAGTAAATAAATTAGAGTAAGACACACAAGGCGCTTGAGTGTGTCTTTTTCGGCGTGGTTTTTTTATGTTTTCTCGTCCTTGTGTGCTGTTCTTCTCATGTCTGAATAAAACAAATTCAATTTTCATCTGGCAGAGCACTTCGGCAAAAATATTTGCATATTTTCCGAAGTTCGGCACTTAGGGTTGGCGGTCATAGGGACCTGCTGTGGTGCTGAGTAGCTAATGTGGTGTAGCGCTCTGTGGTGTATGTTCTTCCTCAGTCCTTGTCTTAAAGCGCAATCATGTTTTTTTTCACGTACAATACCAACTCGCCCAACAATCAGCACTTGTATATACTAACCTGCTACAGTAGTTGTACACCTTTGACTAAGATTTGTTAGTCACCTAAGTAAATCGGGGTGACAAATTTAAACATGACCGGTGAATACAAAGTGCTTACTAATCTATGATTACCACCCGCCATGTGATAATTTTAGTCAGTGGTAGTTAGTCAACAGTTAAACTGGTCACGTCCGGTAAGTATGGTCGATGCTTAATAATGCTGGAATCAGTGGCCCATCAAATGCTCCAAATGCGTCTTAGAAAAATCTAATATTTCTTCACAGTTTCTTCAAATTGGGGATGATATGTTTCAACTTCATATCACATGATTTCCACATTTTTTTGGTTCCAGGCAGGCAGTGCAATCTACCCGGTGGCTGTCAGCTCAAGCCTAATTAATCCTGAGGCGCCCAGCTATGCGGCAATGGAGGGAGATCTCGAAGCCGCGTCGCCTGCTGAGCCAGTCCTGGTTGCATTCTGCCTCTAGTTCATCTTTAGCTACGACTAGAGCCCCGAAAGTGTTGTTCCAGATGCCTTTATTGCGCTTAGTGGTTTAATCTTAGAACTTTTATAAGATGTCTAGTCATGCTATTGATTTTTATGCCATTTTGTTTGTGACAGCCACAATAAAACATTGTCATGTGATTCCAAAGTGATTCCATCAAGTGTGCATTTAACCTGTAATAAGGTGGTGAACTGGGCCAGTTGGTTGCTGTTATACATGATGGGGAAAACAGCTCGGAAAGCCCAGACTACGAAGAACAAACATGACAGGACAGCACTTTTCTGTCGTGTTTGTTCTTCGTAGTTCGCGATTTCTGAGCTGTTTTCCTCATCGTGTGCATTCAACCCCAAAGTGAATCATAGTTCCCTCCAAAAGGAGGTAAAAGCAGCGCCCTCAATTACGTCGTCTTACCTCTCAAAAGGGTTGAAATTCCCCCTAAAGGAGGTAAAGGCTGACCCATAAAGGATGCACTTTTAACACCAAAAGGAACTAAGGTTACCTCCAAAAGGAGGCAATGTTGCACCCTAACCCAGGGGGTAAGTTTGCACCCTCGATGCAGGGGGTAACGATACCTCCAAAAGGGGTTGCCCTGTGTGCAAGTCAGTTACCCCCTTAAGGAGGATACTACAGTACCCTTTTTTTTT
>JABSTQ010007156.1:0-60566 GCA_013358835.2 Ixodes persulcatus
AAGTTACGTAAAACTTTCTAATAGATTCGCTGTGCGAGATCTAAGATAAGGTACGTGAGATCTGTTAAAGCCTATTTTTAATGTATACTATGAACGGCCCTCGCAGCATGCGCGTGGTATTTTGTTATGAGTGGTTATATCCAGTGAATGGCCCATACTCCGTACACATTTTGGAAGACACCGCTAATTATTCAAATTAGGCGATTTGTAGAAGCGCTCTACGGAACTCCGTATCACAAGGTTCGGGGAAGGAGGTTGAGCGAATCATTTACTGTTTACTTTATCTTGCATTTGCTTCTGCCTGAATCTGCACCTCTCGTTGCTATAACCGTGTCCACTGCCGTGTTTTGCCGCTTAGTTGGACAAACGTAGCTATTCGGCCCACTGCTAAACTTTAATACGCCAATTTATATTCAATATAGGGCTACCATTATGGTAAAATTGAGTACAATCGTACCTTTCGCGGTGGCGTTCTACTACCGTTGCATTATTAGCCGGCCGAGGCACTGGTATTTTATTTGATGAAATAGTAAGAATTCCAGCAACACTTTGGGAGGTCGAGGCGTTGAGGGCAGGTGAACTTTGATTACACGCTCAAATAACTCAGCTCCACCGCACGCTTAAATAACTCAGTTTCCAACAAATAATTCAGCTCAAATCGCTTTCAACTAACACAGCTTCTATCGCACGAGTGCTACTAGAATCAATATGATTGCGAGGAATAGACAATTGTTCGTATTGGGAGACCCTTATACAGCCATTACATGGGAGAGTTGATTGGTAATATGCAGAGAAGTAGGACAATTTATAACTTTGAACTATTATCGTGATTCTTTATCGCAAGTACGTCAATTTTTTATACTAAAAAATAAACCGACAATTGATAAAGCATGAATAGGCCTAGGTAGCACACTAGGGAAGCATCTAAAATGGCAAGTTTGGCAATCTTAGACCCATAACTTTTTTTCAATTATTGTCGTTAATTACTGCCAGGGTACTTATACCTTTGTGTTTTTATGAGTTTTGTCTGGCTTGCTACATAATTAGCAAATGCCAGACTTGAGTAAAAGATATGTATGAACGAAGAGACAAGCAGTGAGTCCATATTTTACACTTGTTTAGCAATTTAGGACAAAAGTTGCCACATGTAAACCGATGAACAAGAATTGAAGCCTAATTCGGACACTTTTAGAGCGCAGCTCTTATGGTAAGTTTACACCTGAGAAGAAATCCGCTGCCGCGGGAGCGGATCCGCTCCCGGCGGCGGCGGCGGCGAGCGGGTTGCGTTTACATCTACGGCACCAGCTGCGGCAGCGGTTCCCGTAACATATCGTCAAATATGACAAGAAGGCGCGAGAGTTCCCGCATCGGCTCTCTCTCCCGGGCGTTGCTGCTCCCGGAACTACGCGTGCTCATGACGTAGGCAGCGTCGCGCTGCGCCAGAATGTCACTTCCGGTCAGCGAAACGCCTCGTTCGGCGGCAGAAATAGGTCCTGGACATAAACGGCTCGCCGCCGCGTTTTGCGCTCAGCGTTTCGCTTCAGCGGCAAAAGCTGGGCGGATTCGCTAGCGGATCCGCAAGTGTAAACGTGCCATTAGGCCCCCTTTTCCGGCTTGATCGGCGTCGGCCTAACCGCAAGGTCACGTAACCCCCCCTAAGGTCACGTGGCCCTCCAGGTCACGTGACCCCCCGGTCACGTGACCCCCCCCCCCCCCGATCACGTGACCACCCCGAGGTCACGTGACCCCCCACCCCACATATCACGCCACTCCCCCCCCCCCCCTCTGCACCTTCCCCCCTCTCCTCAAGAGCTGCGCTCTAATTCGGCATTACAGGGAGTTGTAAGCGGCTTTCAATTTTTTAGTGAGTACCACTCTTGAACATCTCTTAGATGAGCGGTATTTCGGATTTAAAGGGACGGTGCAAATATATTCATTACTAATGTGTGTGTTTTTTTTCACTATACGCGAGCTTATTTACACTAGAGGGAAACAATTATATTCGAAGGCAACGCCACTCGCCAAGAAACAATTTATTTCGGTGTACATTTAATGATAAAAAGAACGTTTTTCATGAATTTCTTTTTCACAAAATTTATGACTTAGCTCGGATGTCGCTGTGCTTGCATAGTTTACCGAGAGAGAATATTTGAACGCGGCTTATAAATTGTATCGGAATATTTCGTAACAACTCAAATTTCGTTTTTGATAATCAATAGCTGAAATAGCATTCGGGTTGTCGCTCCTGTACAGTTGCCTCAATGACGACAATAGCCGTACCCTAAGAATGTCTGGAACGCATCTAGTCTTCTGTGCCACGGCTGGGCTAGACAGCGACTTTTATTACAACAGTTGCACTCGCTTAGGAGCTATTGAATTTCTTCTACAGCACGGGGCGTGGGCTCGACTACACCACCCTTCCCAGTACAGTCTAAAACCACCTGGACATCTTTTATGACCACGGGGGTCAACAATGTGCGCCATTGTACTCATCTTAAACATCTGTAGTCCGCTGTCAGTAATTTTTTTGGCTTACGATAAATAACCGCTTGTTTATTAAAACTTATTTTTGAGAAATCGAACATGAAAAGGTGTTCCCTTTAAGTCCCTGCAGGTAGTCGGTCTCGATGCCTGTAGGTTTCTTCAGTGTTAAAGTTCCTGAACTTCGACTCCCTAGGGAAGAGTACAACATGACGAGGGGGCCTCATTAAATGGAGTCAAATTGCTCTGAGACGTGCGGTCGTAGCGACCCCACCGAGTTGCTGTAGTAGGTAGAAAATACTATGTAAGAAATGTGGACCATTTGCTTTCTTGCAATCCACTTGGGAGAGCCAGTTACACCAATCTATCGAGGGAGGTCGGTAAATGGCGGGGCTGATGATAGGTTTTCAACCTAAAGTACTGTTTGCCTTGTCGCACTCAGCACGACGTTTCCCCACGCTAACCCAGGTAGCACGCCTGAGAAACGTCGAAGTTGGGCGAAAGTCTGGCAAACGTAAGGGCCTAACTTTGGCCTAATTTAGTTTTGCTCCATGGCGCTTGTCAGTGCCAAAGTACGTTGCCTAATTATAGCCCTATTTTGGCAATCCTAGGGCATGCCAAAGTTTGAATTTTCTCTGGTCCGCCATTGGAGTGCCAAAGTTAGCGCCATACTTGAGCCAAAACTGCCAACTTAAACCTAATTTGGAGATTTCATACGAGCCTAACTTTGGCTTTTCTCTGGTCTGCCTTAGGGGTGCCATACTTGAGCCATAAGTGCCAAACTAAATCCTAATTTCGTGATTCCGTAAGTGACAAAGTTTTGCTTTTCTCTGGTATGCCACAGGAGCGCCAACGAAAATGCCATATTTGAGCCATAACTGCCAAAGGAAATTCTAATTTGGGAATTAGGAGTATGTCAATGCTAGTATTTTCACAGTCAAGCCATGTAGTGCCAAATATGAGCCAAAGGTGACAAAGAAAGCCAGGAAACGGCAATGTTTGGCATTTGTTTAACGTGCCACAAGACTGCTCTTTCACGCGCTCCACAAAAAAAAAATAATGGAATGATCGTTTGAAACACGATTGTCAGGTGTCATTTTCTCCGTTCCCAAGCAGCACGGTAATACTAGACAGTATTGGGACAGTATTGGCGTACCCTCGTTGCGCCGCCGGCCTAGTTTTGGCGCCATATCACACGTATAGTACACGGACAAACAAGATCGTTTTTGACGGCTACCAGACGTTTAATTAGCCCCTTTCATTACACACATCTTATTCCCGATGCATTTAAAAGAGTAATACGTCTGTAAAAACAAAAAAGCAAGTTATTAAGTATAACTCACACAGTTTTCATGCTAAGCAAAACACATAAATAAAAAACAAATCACTGAGGCGATTAAGAGGAAGTAGGACTACTATGAAAAGCATGCTTGTAATGTACATACCAAATAAAAAAGCAATACTATGTAATCTCTGATAGATGCATAATCCCATTCCGACAGTGCACAACAACACAAACACATGTCGAGAAAGAAGGTCGCCCACATTTAACGGAAGCCTCGCTGTCCCCGAAGAACACTTTCTTATTTAAGTGCATCTAAGGAAGACAGTGCATCAATGCCATTGACTCCGACGATGAAAACGGCAATTACCCAAAAGTCGCCACGAACCTATTCCGGTTGTTTACGGCAAAAAAAAAAACACCCAAAAAACACGACAGCGAAAACAAAAACGTAACAGAACACTGAAGTCCGCATCTCGGAAACCGGACCTACATGGCCACGTACGAATGTTCAAAACTTGGCAGTCAGTTACTAAAATCAATATGATTGCGAGGAATACACAACTGTTGGTATTTGGAGACCTTTAATTGGCCATTGCATGGAAGAGTTGATTGGTAATATGCAGAGTAGTAGGGCAATTTATAACTTTGCACTAATATCGTGATTCTTTATCGCAAGTACGTCATTTTTTTCATACTTTAAAATAAACTGACAATTGATAAAGCATTAATAGGTCTAGGTAGCACACAAGGGAAACATCTAAAATGGCAAGTTTGGCAATCTTAGACTCATAACTTCTGCCAAACATTGGCGTTAATTACTGCCAAGTTACTTGTACCTTTGCATTTTTATGAGTTTTTTCTAGCTTGCTACATACTATAAAATGCCAGATTTGAATCAAGGGTATCATGCATGAACAGAGAGACAAGCAGTGAACCCATATTTTACACTTGTTTAGCAATTTAGAACAAACTTTGCCGCATATGAACCGATGAACAAGAATTGAAGCCTAACCCGGACACTATTTTAGTGATTACCACTCTGGAACATCTGTTAGATGAGCGGTGTTTCGAATTTAAAGGGACGGTGCAAATATATTCAATACTAATGCGGGTGTTTTTTTCAATATAAGCGAGCTCATTTACACCGGAGGGAGGCAATTATATTCGCAGGCAATGCCACTCGCCATGAAACATTTTTGTTGCGGTGTACATTCATTGAGAGAAACGAGCGTTTTTTTTTATGAATTTTTTTTTCGCAAACTTTATGACTTAGCTCGGACGTCGCTGTGCTTGCATAGTTTACCGAGAGACAATATTTGCACGCGACTCATAGATTGTATCAGAGCATTTCGTGCGAACTCAATTTGGTTTTTGATAATCAGTAGCTCAACCATTCATTTGAATAGTCGCTCCTGTACAGTTGCTTTAATGACGACAATACCCGTACCCTAACCATGTCTGGAACTCAGCTAGTCTCCTGTGCCACTGCTGGGCTAGACGGCGACTTTTATTACGGCCTTTGACCTTGCTGAGGAGCCACTGAATATTTTCTACAGCGCGGGGCCCGGACTCGGCTACACCACCCTTCCCAGTACTGTCTAAAACCACCTGGACATCTGTTATGACCACGGTGGTCGACAATCTGCGCCATTGTACTCATCTTAAACAACTGCAGTTCGCTGTCAGTAATATTTTTGGCTTACGATAAATAACTGCTTGTACATTAAAATGATTTCTGAGAAGTCGAACATGAAAATGTGTTCCCTTTAAGTCCCTACAAGTAGTCGGCCTTGATGCTTGTAGGTTTTTTAAATGTTAAAATTTCTCAAGTTCGACTCTGTAGGGAAGAGGACAACACACCGAGGGGGCCGCCTCATTAGGAGTCAAAGTGCTCTGTGAGACGTGCGGTCGTAGCCACCCCACCCAGTTGCTGTAAGAAAAAGAAAATACTGTATAAGAAATGTGGACGTTTTGCTTTCCAGCAAGCCACTTGTGAGAGCCAGTTACTCTAATCTATTGAGGGAGGTCGGTAAAAGGCGGGAGTGATGATAGGTTTTCAGCCTATAAAATCTGTTTGCCTTGTCGCACTCAGTACGACGTTTCCCCATGCTATTCCAGGTAGCGCGCCAGAGAAACGTCGAAATTGGGTGAAAGCCTGGCAAACGTAAGGGCCTAACTTTGGCCCAATTCAATTTTGCTCCATTGCGCTTGTCAGTGCCAAAGTACGTTGCCTAATTATAGCCCTAGTTGGGCAATCCCAGGGCATGCAAACGTTTGGCTGTTCTCTGGTCCGCCATTGGAGTGACAAAGTAAGTGTCATAGTTGAGCCATAACTGCCAAATTAAAAAAAAAATATATTTTGGAGATTTCATAAGTGCCAAAGTTTGGCTTTTCTCTGGTCGGCCATTAGAGTGCCAAAGTAGTTGTCATAATTGAGCTATAACTGCCAATCTAAATCTTAATTTGGAGATTGCGGGCATGCTAAAGTTTGGCTTTTCTCTGGTCGGCGATAGGAGTGCCAAAGTAAGTGCCATTCTTGAGCCATAACTACCAAACGAAATCATAACTTTGAGATTCCGGACGTGCTAAGGTTAGGCTTTTCTCTGGTCTGTCATAGGAGTGCCAAATCAAGTGCCATGCTTGAGCCATAACTACCAAACTGAATCCTAATGTCGAGATTCCGTACTTGACAAAGTTTGGCTTTTCTCTGGTTCGCTATAGAATTGCCGAAGTAAGTGCCATACTTGAGCCATAACTGCAAAACTAAATCCTAATTTGGAGATTCTGAACGTGCCAAAGTTTGGCTTTTCTCCGGTCCACCAGAGGAGTGCCAAATTAAGTGCCATTTTTGAGCCAAAACTGCCGACGCAAAAACATAAATTGGGGATTCCAGATGTGACAAAGTTTGGCTTTTCTCTGGTATGCCACAGGAGCTCAGAGAAAGTGTCATATTTGTGCCATAACTGCCAAAGAAAATTCTAATTTGGGAATTAAGGGTATGCCAAATCTAGTATTTCCACTGGCTAGCCACTGGAGTGCCAAATATGGGCCAAAACGGACAAAGAAAGCCCAGAAACGGCAATTTTCGCCATTTGTTTAATGTGCCACAAAACGGAGCTTTCACGCCCTCCACAACAAAATTAATTGAATGATCGTTTGAAACACGATGGTCAGATATCATTGTCTCCATTCCCAAGGAGCACGGTAATACTAGGCAATGTCGGCACAGCATTGGCGAACCGTTGTTTAGCCACCGGCCTAGTTTTGGCGCCATATCACGAGCATATATTTATTACGCGGACAAACGAAAATGTTTTTGATGGCTACCAGACGTTTAATCAACCACTATCATTACACACAGCTTATTCTCGACGCATTTACAAAATTAATACGTCTGTAAATACAAAAAGCAAGTTATTTAGTATAACTCACACAGTTTTCATTTTAAGCAAAGCTCATAAATGAAACACAAATGACTGAGGAGATTAAGAGGAAGCAGAACTACTATCAGAAGCATGCTTGTAATGTACATTCTAATAAAAAAGAAATACCATGTAATCTGTGATAGATGCATTGTCTGATTCGGACAGGGGGCTGCAAGACAAACACATGTCGAGAAAGAAGGTCGCTGTCCTCAAAGAGCAGTTTCTTATTGAAGGGGATCGAAGAAACAGAGTGTAACAATTCCATGGACTCCGACGAAGAAAACGGTCATTACCGAAACGTTTGCACGAACTTATTCCGGTTGTTTACGAAAAAAAAAAAAAAAAAAAGAAACACGACAGCGAAAGCAAAAAAGGCACAAAACACTGAAGATCGCATTTCAAAAACCGAGCCTACGTGGCCCAGTGCGAATCTCCAAAACTTGGCAATCGGTGAAAACTACGGCCCCAGTGATCATATCAACGCGTCAGAGCGAGTCACGTGACAAATTCTGTCCAAGCGTTTTTGTCCTACGCGTCCTATCGAGAGAGGTTACGCGTTTCGCTTCACCACTCTGATTTGTCTAAAGCGGCCATCGCGCTCGCTCACAACCAACCACACAAAGACAAACAAGAAGGTGGGGAGGCTTAACAAAAGGAGAGTACGAAGGGAGTCTGACAATGCCGGTATGCTCCCTCTGCATCTTTGACTGACTTAAGGGAAAGGACAGCCATAGGTAGTGTTTCGTACTCGAGGCTTGGAATGTCACTTTTAGTTTGCGGGGAGGGGGGGGGGGGGGGGGGGGGGTTGAAAGATTGTGAGAGCAAGGAGTGCCGAGCTGATGCCGTCAAATGCTTAAAGTGAACATTAAAAAAACTCGTCACCGTCAGAATTTTGTCGAAAAATACGTTGAAACGTTCCCTTCAGTGAGATGCGGCCGCGGTACTACAGAGCCACGGACACTTCTGCTTCTTGCTCTTTTTAGACTTTCACGGTTGTCAGTCCTAATGCAAAACGCGCAAAGAGCTCCACTCACTTTTGCGGCGCTTCGCCTAATAATGGAGGTTGAGGAGACGTGCACACTCCAGTCTGGCGTAGCGCTCGTTCGATGGCAGCAGTTGCGGAAAGGTCGAACGAGTCTCAGTTCAAGTCCGTATGTTGGCGTGTGTACATACGCCGTTTTCCAATCTAGCTGAGGCAAAACTTTTGGCCCACCTTGTGATTGAAGAAATCAAGATACACCCCAAATAAAATAAAATGTTGCAGGCAACACTAAGTACGATTTATATTCAATTAAGTTAGTTACCATCCGCGTACAACCAATAGCTCATCGGTCATAATAAACCATCGCCAACGGAACCTGCCCTTATTACTTGCCTGTGGCATTTGTTAGAGAAACGAGGTCCAAAGTTACAGACGCTAAAGGCCCTGTTTCGCGTCGACATTTGTACCTACATTTGTACGTAGAACAACTGTGAGCGCCTGCAATCAGCATCGCCCTCTCTCATTTTTGCTAGAAAAGTTTCGAAGCCTACTGCCAAAACAAGATGACTTCGCAAGCAGCATTATTTTATGCTCAGCCGATGTTATTGTTGGAACCAAAACGTGGCGTACCGATACTATTTGAAATTCCAGTTTACTTTTAAGCGACAATTTTAACATATTCCGTAACGATCGAGTTTCCAAGCGAGGCGGTGGCGTAATCATCGCAGTTCGAAAGGACGTATCTTGCACTCTGATTTCAATCGACTCTCCTCTTGAAACCCTTTGGGTTTTGATTGGTACCGTATCTTTTCAGAATATTATAGTTGGCATTTTTTGCCGAGCACCTGATTCAACATGTGAATTTGTCAACAGACTAACCGATATTCTAGAATTTATTCATTTCAAGTATTCATATTTACCACTTATATTGGCAGGTGATTCTAATTACCCTGGGATCGATTGGTCCGACCTCCGAGTGCGTAATACTTGCTCACGTGTATAAGAATGTTCAAGTTTTATAAATCTCTTAGATTCTTTTTCAATTGAACAATTAGTAAAATATCCCACACGAGGAGATACAGTACTGGACCAGGGTGTAAGATAGACAGGTGGGGAAACGGCCCATAGAAGCCTACCGCAGCGCCGTGACCGAATTGTGTACTCGTCTGCTTGCGGGTACCCCCGATTTGCGACAGATGGCGCTGCGGCGAGAAGAAAAAAATCGGAATCGGATTTGCATGAAACTCTATGGGAGAGTGCGCAAAATAAACCGAGAGCACGACAGTCCTCCATTGAAAATCCACGAGAAACCATCTCCGTCAGTTTAGCCGGTCGCCACCGGTCGCCCACCCGGAGTGAGAGTTCGCGGTGCTCCACATAGATGGCGCCACAGAAAAAGAGAAAACCGAGGGGGACACAATCCGGTCGCCCATTTGGCTCTCGTTTCCCCACCTGTCTATCTTACACCCTGTACTGGAGCTTGTTTATGCCACTCACCCGGAAAACATGTCTGTACGCGTGCTGGATGAAATTAGGGACAATAAAATTGTTTATTTCTGCTATAAGGTATCGAATATTTCGAGAGTGAACCTAAAAAAAAGTGATATATGACTACTCAAGGGCAAATTATAGTGATATTGCGGTAACACTTTTAGACTTTCTAATTCACTATGAAAGCATCTTCAATACACGCCCTGTTGAAAAAGAACTGGGTCTCAATAAAAAAAAAATAATCTGAATACATGAAGCTTTTGTTCCTAAGTTAGTCATTAACCCGAGTGAGGGTTGTCCCTGGTTTTCACGAAGCGTAAAACGATTGATCTCCAAAAAGAAGAAACTTTTCAGAAAGGCCAGTTATTCAAATGCAGACCGTGACTGGCAGTCGTTCGAAGATTGTGCGCGCTTATGCAAAAATGAGATAAGAAAAGCAAAAAATAGTTTTTTCAACGACGATTTATCTAGCATACTAAGAACACATTCAAAAAAAGTTCTGGCATGTTCTAAACCCCAAAGAAAAAAACAAAAACATTTCCTTTAATTCAAGAAGGTGACGTAAACGTTTCTGCATCCGAGTCCGCATTTAAACGTAACACATTTTATGGCGAAGTGTTTACCGACAAGCTCCCTTTATCTGACCACCATGTTAAAGCTAAAATCGTCATTCCAGAAATGAACGATGTGCAAATTAATATTTATGGTGTCATCAGTGCCATCAACCGCTTGCCGACAAAATCCAGCCCGGGTCCTGATGATGTACGCTCAAACCTGCTTAGACTACCATAGGGTGCGTCAGGTACCGTGCTTGCCAGATTTTCCAGCGATCGCTTGAAACCTTCCGTATTCCGAACGAATGGAAATCGGCTAAGGTCATCCTGATTTATAAATATGGTAATCAAAATTGTCCAACAAATTGTAGACTAATTTCATTGACCTCTGTTCCTTGTAAACGTTTAGAACATATAATATATTCATCTGTCATGAAACACCTAGTCTCAAATAACCTGCTATTTCCCAATAAGCACTGCTTTCAACGTGGTCTTTCGTGTGAAACCCAACTGTTTACACTGGTAATGGATTTGCATACCTGTGTTCACTCATCCTCACAAATCGAGGCTATTTTTATAGACTTTTAAAAGGCCTTGGATCGTGTACCACACAGTCGTCTGCTGAAAAAACTACAATATCTCAAAATGGATGATAAGGTAATTACATGGATTCGCGAGTTTTTGCACGATAGAAATCAATCAGTAATTGCAAATGACATCAACTCACCATCTATACATGTCAAGTCTGGTGTTCCTCAGAAATCCGTTATTGGACCACATCTGTTTTTAATTTATATAAATGACCTCCCCACCAACATTTATTCAAATATTCGCCTATTTGCAGACGACTGTGTGGTATACCATCAAATAGCTAGTCAAAGCGACTGCCTAACTCTTCAAAGTGTTTTGGATATCATACTTTCATGTTGTGACACGTGGCAAATGCAGATAAATATAGATAATACAAAAACAATGAAATTTACCAATCGTCGCTCATCTTTTCAATACGACTACAAAGTTATAGATTCAAAATTGGATTTAGTATCCACATAGAAATATTTAGGTGTAAACTTAACTTCCAACCTCTCCTGGAACATTCAGTTAGATTATATCCTTAAGAATGCTAACCAGTCACTTCCTTTCGTAAGAAGGCATTTATATATGGCAACAGCAGAAACCCAAATACTGGCATACTCTACCCTCATTTTTACATACTTTACCCTCATTAGGCCAAAGGTGGAATATGCAGCTATAATTTAGAACCCGCATCAAAAATATTTAATTAATAATTTGGAATCACTGCAAAACAGGGCCACCAGGTTTATACTAAAATGTATTCACCTATAAGCGTCACTCAACTTAAGAGTTCACTTGTTTTATTGACTCTCCACCAGCCAAGATACCTTGCAATGTTACCCATTTTAATAAACTCTATCATTGTGCCTCAGATTTTCGTCAAAACAACAATCTCCCACCTGCTCGCATTTCCCCTTGTCGTGATCATTGTTACAAAGTTCATATTCCATTTGCAAGAACTAATCTGTTCAAATATTCCCCGTTCGTGCAAGCGGCCACCGAATGGAATAAGTTGACAAGCGAAATTTCGACGGTGACTGATCATGATACATTTATATTGTTATTACGTGAATCTTTAGGGTGAATGAATCATATTTTGCCGTGCATGTTTTTTTTACTCGCTCTCTGGCAGTCGATGGCTTTGTTTTTTCTGGCACGTCGACTGCCTCCAATGATTTGAGTGCGTGTGTGGCCTTTTTGTTATGCAATGTCTTTCCTTCGTGGTTCTGTTTAGCGTGACACGATGTTTTCTTTTTTTTTTTGTGAAATCGTGCGTGATTACGTAAAAGTTTATATAACACCCCCTCTATGTAATGCTCTTTTGGAGCCTTTCGAGGTATGTAAATAAATAAATAGCGTAGCAAACGCGGCGTAGCGCAGTGTACACAGATACTGGTAGCTGTCAGATATCGAGTTCCTGCTCGCTGACCAATGAAAGGCGCAGGTAAAGCGTTACGCCGAGTTCGCTGCACTTAACGTCGGAGTATAACAGCCTTAACAATAATGATAAACAGTGAAATCAAACGTTTACATTTGCTTGTGCATTTGAGTCCGAAAATGACAAATGACCTCCAAACGTTGACACAAGAAGCCTAAAGGCTATCCCACATGGCGCGTTAGTCCGGGCGTCTAGACTCGCGTCTCGGCTTGGCGCGCGCGCTAAGCCAGACGCGTGCCCCCAGTCAAACCACACGCAGCGCTACGGGGCATCGCTTCCCGTCTGCGTTTCCGAAGCGTCTGCCCAACGTAGCCAGACGCGCTTAAAAAATAAATGCCAATTTTAAATAGAAATTGCGCGTTAAATGATGGCTACATGCCGTAATACTTAATTTTATTAATATTAAGCCCGCATTTTATTACAGCAATTGCAATAAAGCTCAATTTCACTCATTTTCATCCTTTTTAGTGCGTACGCCTCATCCACCTTTCGGTATGCCATCGGCATCACCATCTCCCGCGCCAAAACATTTACAGCTGGCCGGTACAGAGGTTGCATTGTTGCGGTTGTTTCCAATAGTATTAATTCTGTACCTTTGTCTCTCGGTGTCCTTGTGTTCTTAACATTTCGTCTGCCAGAGTGCATGACGCTTTCGTACTTCGCTAACTCCTCTCTGTTCCGCTTAAGGAGCGTCAGCCTCTCCCGCGGAGCAGGGAGGAGTCCCTGGGCTTGTGCAAAAGGTACCGTAAGCTGATGTCCGCAGGGGGAAGGACGTAACTACCCATGTTCGCCCTGCTGCTTATTGAAGGCCGCGGGCGTGCAGATTTTGTAAACTCCGCGCGCGCGGGTGTTCGTGCATGTGTGCTTGCGTGCATGCGTGCGTGCGTGCGAGCGTGCGTGCGTGCGTGCGTGCGCGCGCTCTGCCTTGGAATGGCACAGGTTTGCTTCTCGTTTTTGTGTGTGCATCTTTCTTGTTGAGTGTTTTTATTTATTTATTTTCCTTTCCCGTATCCGTTTCCCCACTTGGCGGCGGGCCAGCAGGCGCACCTCCGGAAGGGTCTCAACCTTTCTGCCTAGCCTTGCACGCTGCCAAGTGGGTATCGCAATCTGTGCAAATGAAAATTATTATTATTATTATCGCCACTATCGCAAGGTCCGTGGCGAAAACTACAGTCCTACAGTGGCGAAAACAGTAGTGAAAATTCAAACGCTCCTTGCAACTAGTGAACACGGCCGCTCATTGGTTGTTGCCTACTGGACGCAGCGGGAGACGCAGCGCCTGGACGCAAAATTTCAGGCTCCTTCAGATACGTCGGTATGCGCCAAAAAACGCTGCGTTTCGTCCCGGCGCCGGAAGTGACGTCAAAGCGCAGGCGCAGACGCGACGCAGACGCGGAGAAAAGCGCGCCATGTGGGCTAGCCTTAATTCTGGCACTTGTTAGACGATTTAGTCCCTGAAATGCCAGAAGACAGTTAAACTACCAGGAAATGAAGCGTAACATCGGCGGCTTTCTGGCGATTTGGGTCCAAATGTTCCAAATGGGAGCCGAACTCCCATGCAGCAAACCTAACTTTGCGCTTGTTTAGTTACTTTGGACAATAGCTGCCATATGACAGCCGAACTATCAGGAAGTATAGCCCAACTTTGGCACTTGTTTGGCTATTTGGGCCCCAAGATGCAAGATGACAGCCGAGGTGCCAGGCAGTAAGCCTAACCGTGAAAATCGTATGGCGATTTTGGCCCAAAGAGGTAAGATGATAGAGGAAATAACACTGATTGAAGCCTAACTCTGGCACTTCTTTGGCAAATTAGGGCCAAAATACCAGGACACTTGCCAAAGAAATTAAGATTTGGCTCAACTTCGTCTTATTTGGGCGTCTCAAGACCCAAAACTTCCAGACAATCGCTAAATTTTGGTGCAAAGCTTTGTATTATCTGAAGTGCAACGGCGCACAATTTTGTTTTTGTGTTTTTGAGGTGGAGGAGGGGCGTATTTACACATTATCAATCCCGTCTTACGCCGAGTGCCCTCCGTAGATAGCAGTGTTTGGCTCTCACGAGTGATTTGCAGGAGAACAGGCGTTCCAGTTTTCATAGAGTGTAGGTACCCCCTCTCCCCTCGCGACGGCCGCTAAACAGCACGTGTGTCAACGCGAGGACGGGCCTGTATTTCAGCAAGCCAAGCTCGTCCATGGCTATGATTCACATTGACGCTTTATGATCGGCTCCTCATCATATGGCCACTTGTTCATGGCTGGAAGTTAAAGGAGTTGACGCTTCACGGTTTTTCTTACTTTTTTCTGCAACTACGATTGCGAGGGGGTATAAACTAACGCGTGTTTCACGGGTTAAATACCCGTGGTGTTCATGATAAGCGGAATTTGCGCATAGTATAAAACCTTTTACACAGCCTCGTTAAAAGGAAAAAAACAGCTCTTTAAACGAGGTTGTCAAACCAGGTATTTTTTAGATCTTTCGCAGTTTGGTTCTGCCGTGAGAAATGCATGTTCGATCACCAGTTCTACTAACCCCAAGCGGCTTTAATCAGGTTAATATATCTACCCTCGTTCATGTCTATGTTTCATGCGCAAAAACAAAGGTAAATGTGAGAAGAGGATATATGTTCAAAATGTCATCATATTCACTAAGTTATTTTAAAATCTGGTCATCAGAATTGCAGCAAGGTTGAAAGCTGTGCTAGTCTGTAGTGTTTCATTATGAAAAAAACAAACACAAAAACCAGAAAAGAAAGGACACGTACGACAGGCCAGCCTTTACTCACTATTGGAAGTTTATGAGGACTTCAGAAAAAACGGGAATGGTTCCTTCCCCGGCTGCACAGCCGCCGTGTAATAGCCCCTCTCCCCTCCCCCCCCCCCCCCCCGGTTAGAATTTAAAAACGAAAAAAAAATTAACATGCGCGTGGAGCTGTAGCCGATAGCAATGCTTCCTCAGGATTTGTCAAAGCAAGAAACGGGTGATGTATTGAGCCCTCGCGGGGAAAAGGGAATATTTTAGTTCTTAATAAAGTCGTATTAAGCTTCCAGTTGTGAGTAAGCGCTTGTCTGTCGTACCTTTCCTCTTTTTTGCCCTGGTTTCTTGTGGACCTTTTAATTTCCTCATGGTCATCAGAAGCCATGCTGCAGAAACGGGTAAAGCAGAACAAATGCATGCTCTAATTTGCTTTGTCACCATGACTTTAAATAGCATACGAATCTCTGTGCAAATTATTTGTCCATACATACGTTAGAAACCAGTTCCTAAGTAAAGCACTAATATGCGAACTCAATCATCCAGCGCTCACTGTGCTCGAAAATTATCTGTCTCGCATAACTGATAGTGAATGGCGCTGGTAGATTTTGATCGGCTTCCAAAATCCGCAAGGGAGGAATAATACGCTCTGTGCCCGTGATGACAGAACCCAAATAGTTGAGAGCGATCTGCCGGAGAGGGTTTGTCGTTCAAGACGGGCGCTACTTGAATTTGCCAGAACTTAAAATTCACGAGCTGATAGATGCTCTCCGACTAACAACCACTACTGTCGCTTTATACAAGAAGAAGCAACAACCGACAAATATCTTTTGCAATATCCGCTCAACAGAGTTCATGTAGCATATAAAGAGAAATAGCTAGGTCCGCGTTCGCCACCCTATCCCCTCAGCTGGGAAACTCACCGTTGAAACCTGGGCCACAGACGTCCACTGAGACCGAGCTAAATACGACAACAGCGCCACGTTTTATCATTTGTCTTAACTGTGGTCACCTTGAGCTTTTAGAAAGCATGTTTTAGAGCGCAGCTCTTTGGCGCCCGTTTCCTGCTTGAGCGGCGTCACCGTCGGCGTCGCCGTCGGCGTAACCGCGCGGTGCATTATGGGAACTGTCCCATAATGCACCGCGCGAGTCCCTCCCCCCGGGGTTACGTGACCCCTTTCCCCGGGGTCACGTGACCCCCCTCCTCGAGGTCACGTGCCCCCCCTCCCCCCGAGGTCACGTGACCCCCCGAGGTCACGTAACCCCCCCCCCCCCCCCCCCACGAGGTTACGTGACCCCCCGAAGTCACTTGAGCCCCCTCCCCCCAGGGTCACGTGACCACCCCCGGAGGAGATTGAAGAATGAGGGGAGGAGGAGGAGAAGGAGGAGGACGGGTATACCCTCCCCTGAGTACCCTTCCCTCCTCCTCCTCAAGAGCTGCGCTCCAATTCGGCGTTAAAGGGAGTTGTAAACGGCTTTCACTTTTTTGCGCTAAAACACCGGAAAACCTTTTGTAGAAACATTTTTTAGAGTATAGTACAAAATGAAGCGCGCGTGATGTTTTCTAAAATCTTTAGTTTGCAAGGTTTTGCGGCACAATTATTATTGTTTTTATACAACCATGCCTCAGCGGTGATTTCAGGTAGCGCGTCCCGACCAAGGCGCATCTTAACTTTGGTAATAATTCGCGGCGCGTCCACTTCGGAGATGGGGGTGGCACCCCTGAAACCCCTTTCACCGTATCTGTTTTGGCACGAAACGGGCCGATAAAAGCCAAAATAGAAGTCACGTGCAGTTCCCTGGGTGGCCGCGGCGGGAAAAATGGCGGCGTTGTGATCGTCATTAGCTCGGTTCTCGGGGACGAATCGGTGCCACTTTTTCAGAGCAGTCTCTATGAAGGTTTCCCAACTGAGTGGTTCTAGTAACGTTGACTGCATCTGTTTCGGGGCCAAAATGGCCGATTACAGCCAAAATAGAAGTCACGTGCAGTTCCTCGAGTGGCCACTGCGGGAGAAATGGCGGCGTTGTGATCGCCATTAGCTCGGTTCTCGAGTACAGATCGGTGCCACTTTTTCAGAGCACTCTCAATGGCAGTTTCCCAACTGAGTGGTTCTAGTAACGTTCGCTTTAAAACATAGGTGGTAACAAATTATTTCTTGCACGGTCGCCGCTTTGCCTGTCAATGCTTTGTTGCACAGAAAAAAAATGAAAGCCGTTTACAACTTCCTGTAATGCCGAATCAGAGCGCAGCTCTTGAGGAGGAGGAGGGTAGGGTACTGAGGGGAAGGTATTCCTCCCTCCTCCTCACGTCCTCATCCTGTCTGCTACTCCTGCCTCCGAGCGGCGTCACCGTCGCCTCACGAGGGTCACGTGACCTCACGGGGGTCATCTGACGTCACCGGGGCCACGTGAGCTCACGGGGGCCACGTGACCCCTAGAGGTCACGTGACGATGACATCATCAGTGACGTCACTGATGACGTAATCGTCATCAGTGACGATGACGATGCGAATGCCGATGACGTCATCAGTGACGTCACTGGTGACATCATCAATGACAATGCCGATGCCGATGACATCATCAGTGACGTCACTGATGACGTCACTGATGACGTCACTGATGACGTCATCAGTGACGATGACGATGACGATTCGGATTCATAAGACGTCATCAGTGACGTCACTGATGACGTAATTTGTGATGATGACGATGACGATGCGGATGCCGATGACATCACAATTGACATCACTGATGACGTCTTCAGTGAGGATGACTATGCGGATGCCGATGACGTCTTTAGTGACGTCACTGATGACGTCATCAGTGACAATGACGATGCCGATGTCGATGACGTCACCAGTGACGTCACTGATGATGTCATCAGTGACGTTACGCGTCCCATAATGCACCGCGCGGTTGCGCCGACGGCGACGGCGACGACGACGCCGCTCAAGCCGGAAACGGGCGCCTAAGAGCTGCACTCTAAAAGTAAAAGCCGTTTACAACTCCCTGTAACGCCGAATTAAAGCGCAGCTCTTGAGGAAGAGGAGGGAAGGGTACCGAGGGGAGGGTATACCCCTCCTCCCTCCTTCCCTGCCTGCTACTCCTCCCTCCGAGCGGCGTCGGCGTCGCCGTCGGCGTAAACATAACCGACGTCACTTGACCTTAGGAGGGTCACTTGACGTCACCGGGATCACGTGACCTCGCGCGGGTCGCGTGGCGTCACGGGGTCATGGGACGTCGCCGGGGTCATGTGACCTCATGGGGGTCACACAGTTACGCCGACGGCGACGCCGAGGCCGCTAAAGCCGGAAATGGGCGCCTAAGAGTTGCGTTTCAGAAACTGGCGGAATGCAGTGTACAAGGTAAACTATCAAGTTGCGGCGAAATGTACAATCCTAACCTTGCGTCAAAGCCTTTAGGATTTTCTGTCGTTCTAGTTCTTTTTCTGGGGATCACAGATGCTAGCGTTTTCGATAGGTCATGCTCCAGACTCGCCTCTACATGCACCCCTTCTTTATGCTAGGGAGGAGCTTACGTGACGCAGTGGGCGTCGTCTCATACGCCTGTCAGACGGGCGCCTAAAAGGACCTTTACGCCAAAGGACCTTTAGTGTAAGTGTCATTTAGGGAGTGCCACACGGAAACTCAAATGGCAATTAGCGTAAAGGTCGTTTTTCGTGAACCTGAGTTTCCGCAATTCCTTTACGGCTGCTAAATTTAGCCTACTATCGTCAGCAGGGGTCTACACTAGAGAAGCGAATTGAAATAAAATATCGTACTGATATCTAAAATAAATGCGTTCACACTTTTATTATTGAAAAATGGCGTGTTTCACGTATATTTTGTACAAACCTCGCTCAACTAATAGTTTTCTGTACTCACGACCCCAGCTACTTAGTAGGCCTCGTCGTCGCCTGCTCGCGTCGTCCGCTTCGGCACTTTGGTTTTCCTCCACTCGATTTTCCTTGCAACCTAGTTTTCGAGCTTTTATTTCTTTACTTATATTACTATCCGTACTGCAAATATTTAATGTTTTTTGTACATATATATTTCTGTATCTCACTCTCGCGTCGTGCGATACGTCGAACGACGGAGGAGCGTCCATGAGTAGGGAGGGGTCGCCGCGCTTCCTTCGGAGCGTTGAGGTGACCTGGGCACTGCTACTACTTTGGGAGGATCGTCTGGAGGACCTCCAACGCGTGCGATGAACCTCAAGCGCGAGCACGACGCCGAACTGAACAGGGCAAAAGCGTAGCAGAAGCACGGAAAGGAGCAGGAGCACTGAGCAACGTAAGGACTAGCCTCCCTAGCTACGACTGAAACGGGAGACGCCCAAGGTTGCCGCTAATTGCAAAAACAAAAAAACACTTTGCTTGGGCTTGAAGTAGACTTTGGTGTAATCAATCTACCAAACTCGTCATTTTGTCTTTTTTACTATATTGTTTGCTTCAAAGAAACTTCAAAAATTATATATATCGCCAAAATATTATTTTTGTGGCGCGAACATAATTTATGTGTTTGAACCAGCTACAAGACTTCAATCGCTGTAAACATCGTCTAAATGATATTTGCTTGCGCTTTTTGGCACGGCAGAACGCAAAGGTAATTTGGAAATCCTAAAGGCCTTTGGCGTAAAGGTCCTTTTAGGTGCCCGTCTGACAGAGGTATCAGTCTCCACGGGGCGTAAACAGCGGACTGCCCGGAGCGGGGAACTGGCCGCGCATGGTCAGCGGCGAGTCTCGGCGCGACTGCTCGACACCGACAAAAGAAATTGCAGTTTTTTTATGATTTTTTGAACCTAACCATCGCCCTCCTTGGTCCAGCAAAAGCTTTTGACATTTTGGGTGTGGACTATCTCGACCTCGCGCTTAAATATTTTTGAGAGCCCTGTATTTTTTTTTCAAGGATTCAAATGTATAGTTGAGTGTGTGAGTGTGTGTGTATTCAGCTGTGTGTGCACCGATGTGCTCGTGCGTGCTCCCGTGTGCGCTATTGTACATGCGCGTGCCTGTGTGTGCGTACGCATGTTTTCTGTTCATATACGTCCATGTGCGCATACGTGCGTGCGCGCGTTTGCGCGCGGGCGCACGCTCATGTCTATATCTGCGCGCGCGTGCGCCTTGTGTACAAATGTACATGTTCCTGCCAGTGTGTGTGTGTGTGTGTGTGTGTGTGTGTGTGTGTGTGTGTGTGCGTGCGTGCGTGCGTGCGTGCGTGTGTTTGTGTGTGTGCGTGCGTCCGTACGTGCGTGTGAGCGCGGGCGCGCCCGCGTTTGTGTGTGAGCATCTGTGTGTGTCTGTGTGGGCGTGCGTGCGTGCGTGCGTGCGTGCGTGCGTGTTTTTTGTGTTTTGTGTGTGTGCTTTTTACTTTGTTCACACTTGCATTCAAAAAATTTAGTTTGTTTATCTAAAATCGCCAGAATACCCCTTTAACAATGTCGTTACTTCTGCTATGTGTTCCTACGAAGAATTTTGAACATTATTAAAAACATGGTGTTATTTTTTGAAGAATCTTTTCGGAAAGAAATTACCAGCCACGGCGGACATCAGGGATTAAAATAAAAATTACCACTGAGAAAAATAATTACCTACAATTTATCGATTAACTTTTAATGAGAGGAAATCAGACTCGGACGTAGTTCAACTACTCTACTGAAACTACTGTAGTTTAACTACTTTTCCGAGTAACTGGGTAACTTTCAATTACAACTTTATTTGGGCAATTAGTAGTTTAATTTAACTACATTTTCCAGATAATTTCTACTCAAATTACTAACTACTTTAAAAATCTAGTGCTAATTTTGCTCATCACAAACGTTTGAGCGCAGAAATGAATAAGACGCCGGCAGATGAAGTGGCATTCCCGAACAATTCCGTTCCCACGCACTTAAACTCGGCAGCCGTAGAAACTGCATCACAGGCGTCCTTGGGCCAAGGTGGCGACGAGCAGCCAAAGCATAACACCGGCGCGCACGAACGCAGGAAGAGATCCTCAGCAAGCCTTGCTCGGGTATTGACCTAATCCGGTAATGCACGCAGGCGCCGCGCCTCTAGCTGCAACCGTGAAAGACGGGGACGCTCCGAGGGTTGTTTTTGTTTTCATTTTGTCTGTCTTTAGTGAGTTCGGACTCAAGCGGTAGGTTCCATGAGAGACGATGCTGGAATGACCTCGCAGCTGGGCGCCTGTTCCCATGCACGCCTCGTCATTACTGCATACGCCTTTTGCAAAGCCGGACTCCCCCGCGCACAAACGCAGACGCGGATAATCCGTTCATGGGAGCAAGTTCCCGCTTCCAGCCGCAACTGTACGAGCGACGATGCTTGTTCAAGTAATCGTTCACGTCCTTCCGACCTTCCACGCCAGGGAGACCTCCTCTTCGTTGAAAACGATTTACTTGTCAGGCATATCAGGCGCGTCAGGATACCGTAGTCGCCGGCGAGGATTGCGAGGAACCCTTGGGAGATCCTTTTGTGGACCCGGCGTCAGCGGCGCAGTATACTTCGTTTCATCTTATGTTAAACCAAAACATTTTTTTTTTCAGTAGCGTAGCACTAGCATTGCAATGAGACGCGCAGTCGTCCGGATGATCTCATCGTCCTGGCGCGAGACTTCAACCCTTGACGGTCAGGAGCACTCGCTCAGCATACTTTCGAAAGTCGTGGGAATAAAGAGGGGCCAGTCATAACAATCTGAACTTGCCGAAGAAAAAAGAAGGAGATTTTGTTATAAACGGCTCTCTAGCCAAGGCAAACCACACATGTTTCTTCATGGACACCTAAGATGGCGACACTCGCTTCTCCGACCCTGCGCTGCCTGTTTCTCAAGTTCAACGCTGCCGTACCATCCAGGGCGTCGGTGGAACGTCTTTCTAGCTTTGCTGGGGACGTCTTTACGAGGAAAAGGGGAAAACTCTCCTATGAAGAACTTTGAAAGTCAATTGCTTGTGCGAGCGAATGAACTATTTTGGTGAAAACGCAAGCTATAAAATGACTGCATTTATTTTAGGCTCGCAGGGTTTTTCGCAGATCAAAACTGCTGTTCATTTTGCTACCACAAAAATATAAAAAAGTAACTTCCAAAGTAACTTCAAAGTAACTCGCTACTTTTTTACAGTAGTTAGTAGTTTACTCAATTACTATTACAAATGCGTAATTTCTACTCTACTCAAATTACTTTTGGCGTCGATACTCAGTAACTTAATTTAACTACCTTTTTTGAGTAATTTGAACATGTCTGGTGGAAATACACTTATGGTTTCATTTACAAAAGGCTGAGCGTCGTCTAAACCCTCTAAATTGCTCGCTTTTAGAGAGTTTGAAGCACGTGGAAAGCACGAGGGTGCGCAAAAGGGACCACTTGGGCAACAGGCGCAAGTCCCCCTTCAGAAAAAAAAAAATATTGATGATCCTTAGCACGATTTTTCATCGCCAAACTTGCTCCTGTTGCAAGAGTCGTAATTTTAGATCAACCCCAAGCATACCCCGCGATTCAGATCGTCCTCAAATTTGTCTTACTTGAAGGCTTTTGATGACGCTCAGCAAGTTTCAAATTCGAACGATACATTTATTTCCTCAAGGCCCGTTCACACTCTTGCGACCTCTTAAACCTGGGTTCCTTAAAACTTCTTAAACCAGAGGGCACACTGACGCCATCTATTGGGTAGCAGTGTAAACTCGGCGGTTCGGCATATTTTTTTATTTTTCTCGCGCATTATCCTTTCTTTCTTGGCTCGAAAAACTTTTGTCAATGTTATAAACGAGCCTTTCTTTGGGTATTATGCACATTTGACCTTGAAAATCCCGCAAAACCTTCGCTCTTGTGAAATGCAGTTCCAGGGTCACCGCATAGATGGCGCCACAATGCCAGGGTGTCCTCTGGTTTAAGAAGTTTTAAGAAACTCAGGTTTAAGAGGTCGCAAGAGTGTGAACGGGCCTTCAAACTGAAGGGTTAGACCATTTCCACTAGCACTTCGCTACTAGTAAGTTCATTTATTCTCTGACATCCGCTGTGGCTGGCAGTTTGTTCGTGAAAGGAGATTTTCTGTCAACCACCCTAGTTCTATGAATTATTAAGCCTTTGGAGAAACATCCGGTATGATGCATACCAATTCAAGCACAATTTTGCTAAAAAAGAAACTAGGAAGGAATTAAAGCCATTTACAACTCCCTGTTACGCCGAATTGGAGCGCAGCTCTTGAGGAGGAGGAGGGACGGGTACTGCGGGGGGGGGGGGGGGTTAAGTGACCTCGGGGGAGGGGGGGTCACGTGTTTTGGGGGGTCACGTGACCTGGGGGGGGAGGTCACGTGACCTGGGGGTCACGTGACGATGCCGATGACGTCATCAGTGACGTCACTGATGACGTCATCAGTGACGATGACGATGACGTCATCAGTAACGTCACTGATGACGTCATCAGTGATTATGACGATGACGATGCCGATGACGTCATTGATAACGGCATCAGTGACGATGCCGATGCCGATGACGTCATCAGTGACGTCACTGATGACGTCATCAGTGACGATGACAATGCCGATACCTCGGGGGGGGGGTCACGTGACCCGAGGTCACCGAATGTACCCGAGGTCCTTCGGGAGGACCTCGGGTTCCTTCGGAAGGACCTCGGGAGGACCTCGGGTTCTTTCGGGAGGACCTCAGGTTCCTTCGGGAGGACCTCGGGAGGACCTCGTGTTCCTTCGGGAGGACCTCGGGAGGACCTCGGGTTTCTTCGGGAAAATTTACCCAAAGTGCACCGCGCGGTTACGCCGACGCCGACGGGGACGGCGACGGCGACGGCGACGCCGCTGAAGCCGGAAACGGTCGCCTAAGAGCTGCGCTCTAAAAAATGAAAGCCGTTTACAACTCCCTGTAACGCCGAATTAGAGCGCAGCTCTTGAGGAGGAGGAGGGGAAGGTACGTAGAGGGGGCAATGCCCCTCCTGCTCTCCTGCCCTCCCGCATTTAGGGGAAAATTTTCCGCTAGATTTAGCGGGGAAAATTTTCCGCTAGATTTAGCGGGGAAAATTTTCCGCTAGATTTTGTGGGGAAAATTATCCGATAGTTTTAGCGGGGAAAATTTTTCACTAGATTTAACGGGGAAAATTTTCCGCTAGATTTAGCCGGAAAAATTTTCCGCTAGATTTAGCGGGGAAAATTTCCCGCTAAATTGGGTGGGGAATTTTTTCCGCTAAACTTAGCGGGCAAAATTTTCCGCTTAATTTAGCGGGAAAAATTTTCCGCTAGATTTAGCTGGTAAACATTTCCGCTAGATTTAGCGGGGAAATTTTCCGCTAGATTTAGCGGGGAAAAGTTTCCGCTAGATTTAGCGGGTAAAATTTTCCGCTACATTTAGCGGGAAAAATTTTTCTCTAGATTTAGCGGGAAACATTTCCGCTACATTTAGCGTTAACATTTACCCATGATGCACCGCGTGGTTACGCCGACGCCGCTCAAGCCGGAAACGGGCGCCTAAGAGCTGCGCTCTAAAAAAATATTAACGTTTTGGGAGCATCATTGAAATGAAATAGAACACAAATCGCAAACCTGAGGGATATATTTTTTTTCCAAGTCGAATGGTGATGTGGCCGAGGCAAAAAGTTCCCCCACCTGCCTATAGGGTTGAATGTTTGACCACACGGTATTTTTTCACTTCTCAAGCTGCTGCACTTAGACCTTTGTGACGCTCTCGAAAAAGGTTTCATTATGCCTAGCAATTGAGAGCATTCTTATATTTTATATTACAAAATTAATAATAAGAAAGACCTAAATCTTTCCTTTTCGTGATTTTTGGCAAAGTTCTTCAAGTTTTTAAGTGTGATCTATAGAAGCGTTAGTGATCCTTACGCTCATATTGCTCATATTAATTTGCTTTAATTGAATTTTATATCAATATTTTGTGTGTCAAATAATATAAGGTACACACATTTGATTGAACAAAAATTTAAAATAGACACAGTCAATTTGGCACCGATTTTGTTAAAACGTCCAATTTATTTCCATTTTTATTAGTACTAAGGTATAATAGTAGTTAATCAAAAGATATAAGCAAATATATACCGGTTTTATATGGCCGCAATTAAAGCTTGGATTATGAAAGATTTGCATTGTAAAACAGTAAAGTTTGTTGAGGGGTAAAACAACTTTTACTCCGCCATATACATAATTTTACGAATTTTAAAGCTAACATGTTAAGTAATAATACAAGGTAATTTACTATATCCACGCCACATTGTTAGTCTCAGTGAAACTTACGCCACGAGAGTCAGCATGAACCAATGACAAAATGTATTCGCTTTAGCTGCGGTAATACAATAAGATAATCTATTGTGGTTACATTTCTATAAACCGCAAGATACCTTGCTACTAATAAAATATTAAACAATAAAGAATGGGCTTCTTTATAAAAATATTAATCCCGAAATCGGTATAATTTAAAACAATATTTCATTCAAATTGACATACTAAACTATATTTAAAATTATGACATTGAAATTGTATTCAATATAAAAATCTTTAAGTTTGAGGTTTCTGGAGATTATCTAAAATGCGCTCCAAAATTCATGGACACAAGAAAAAAGGGACAGGACCAAGCGCTTGGTCCTGTCCCTTATTTCTCGTATCCTCGTATTTTCGAGGCGCCCTTCTTGTTACACATATACCAAGTAGTCCACTTCGCCATTTCACTGTATTTTTGGTAATGAACACGTGAATAAAAAAAATATTTAATAGATAATAAATAAAAGTGAAAAGTCGACCCCCGTTAGATTTTGCCTGGTGTTTACCAGCTTCGTGTCCTCCTGTGCAAACCAGAGCTCACTACACACGTCTTTGGTCTACAATAACGTTATAATAGTTGGTTTCGTGTGTCACCAAAACACACTATACTGGTTCGGTATGTACACCTAGGCACACTGAGCTATTGTGAAGTGTGCACTGCGACACACTAGGCTGTTGTGGCGAGTGAACCAGGACGCTAGTCTTGTCTGGTGTTCAGATAATAAATCACCAAAAAACACAAAACCAATCGGGTGGATTTTTGGACTGGGGTGATAGAGCGTGACAGCAGACTAAGCTAGTAGGCACGAAGGCGTTTTACAATCACTTGCATGTGAGGTGGCATGTGTATTTTGCCGGTCAATTAACCTTCAAGTGGCTGTCCAGGCAATGAAGTTCTTTATGAATTCAGAATTTCTTTGCAACATGTAATATCTCATATTAGTTTGTATGATGTGGTGCTTGTGAAAAAAAAAAACATAAGTGCCAACAGCACCTTAGTTGCATTTGCCTGAATGTTCAATTCCGTTGATTGTAATGAACACTCAATCAAACGATACGTTCACTGCTTTACCTTCTGGTGCTATTACCCGTTCGGCGATCCAGCTTTAACTTGGCCATAATGTTGCATGCCAATAAAAAATTGTCAGGTAACCATTTATTCGCCTTGGTCATTGCGAGTACATTGCATGTCGATCATTGCGAGTTTTTCTTCTTTTCAGGAATGCGTTGTCGGGCATTGGCAATTCCTAATAATCAAGAAATTGTGCCTAAACTTTTCCTCACGGTGCTTCTTGTACAAACACTTAAAAACGGTAAGGTAAATGCCAATCAGGCAGAATAATTTTTTGTCTCCTAAATGTATAAAAAACTCTTGGTTTTGTCACATCCACGCTAAAATATTTACAATCTTAGGCGTCTAACACAGATGTGCAAGAGGCTCATACACTTACGTACACAAGTTGAGAACTGGGCCCCAATTTTGAATAAGTCATTAATATTAAAAAGTTGTGTGCTGTTAAATTTACACACTTAATTTCTAGAGTATGTAAACAGATGTAAAGAAGGATGTTGCAGTGCAGCCTGGATTTTCGACAATATATCAGTTCAAAGAGCTATAGTGGAGGTTCCTTTGCCTGTTCCAACGCTTTTTACGGTGGAGATACATTTCTTGAACTTCTAAATATGATGTGTTTTTTTTTTTTTGGAAAATAGACGAAAGCATAAAAACATACAGCTAACTTTTACGTTTCAAATACCGAGTATGTACGACGAGAAATCTGTTAAAAGATTTGTGATTTCAGTCTTGTGTGTGCGTGTCTACACCTCAGTTTTCTGTTTCTATGCATGTAAAAACTGCACGTGGTGAGTGTTTTTTATGCAATTGTTGCTGGCAAAACAATATCTATAATACTGCTTGGGCCGCCAGAAGCCGATTTTTAGTTTGTGGACCCTGTACGCTATGAATGTTCGTGGGATAACCCAATTCGTAACCTTAAGAGAACGCTAAACTCACACCAAAAAAATGAAAGCCGTTTACAACTCCCTGTAACGCCAAATTAGAGCGCAGCTCTTGAAGAGGAGGGGAAGGCACGGGGGAGGGGGTCACGTGACCTCGGGGGGGGGGGATCACGTGACTTTGAGAAGGGGGGGGGGGTTCACGTGGCCTGGGGGTCACGTGACCTCGATGGGGGGGGCGGAGAAAATTTTCGGTTAAATTTAACGGGGAAAATTTTCCGCTAGATTTAGCGGGAAAATTTTTCCGCTAAATTTAGCGGGGAAAAGTTTCCGCTAGATTTAGCGGGGAAAGTTTTCTGCTAAATTTAGCGGGGAAAATTTTCCGCTAAAATTAGCGGGGAAAATTTTTTGCTAGATTTAGCGGGGAAAATTGTCTGCTAAATTTAGCGGGGAAAATTGTCCGCTAGATTTAGCGGGGAAAATATTTTGCTAGATTTAGCGGGAAAAATTTTCCGCTAGATTTAGATTGAGCGGGAAAATGTTTGAGCTAAATTTAGCTTTGAAAATTTTCCGCTAGATTTAGCGGGGGAAATTTTCCGCTAGATTTAGCGGGGAAATTTTTTCGCTAAATTTAGCGGGGAAAATTTCTCGGTAAATTTAGAGGGGAACTTTACCCATCATGCACCACGTGGTTACGCCGACGGCGACGGCGACGCCGACGCCGCTCAAGCCGGAAACGGGCGCCTAAGAGCTGCGCTTTAAAGCATGTTTAAGCGCCTAGATGAATCCCGTACGTTAGAAAACTACCGGATCAAATACATATTATACAAGACTGATAATACTGACTAAGACTTGGAAGCCCACAATGTGTGATAGGCCTAACATTTAGCGGCCTTCGTCTGCGGGGCCCCTTAAATGCTCTACATGCGGCTTCTGCTGTTTCTTAGTTCCCTATAAAGTCGCCTACGTTCTGGGCTAGTCTGCTTCGTAGGCACTTCCTCGCCACGGAGCACAAAAGATTCACTCTCATTTTCGACACACGTCAATAGACGGCGCAGCATGACAGGAACGGCCACAAGGCGCGAGGCCGCGCACTCGCCTTTGAGGGATGCACGAATGTGTCCGCTTTTGAGTCCGAGAGCAAACGTCGTCCCTCAGTGCTTCACCTATGCGGACGATACTGCTATTTTGTGCACTGACAAGGACAGGGTTAATAGTAGTTGTAATTATGAATACCTATTGTTCGCAGACCAGATGTTCCGTGAACTGGGCCAAGTTAGGGAGTTTTCCGTGAACTGTGCGAAAAAGCGGCTCCAGGTGCGGGTCGTCATTTGTCTATTAGAGCAAAAGCGTTAAGGAGCTCTTCGGGCTCTGCAACTGCGACTCGGCGGCTTTTTTGCGAGTTCTGCTCGCAGAAAGCCGGCGTCGGAGTCGGCGGGACGAGGAAATCCTGATTGGTCGATAGGGTCATGATGTCAAAGCCACATGACCTTGCACGGACATTGCATATAACCCACAACGCTTACGTAAAACTTAACGTCACGCGTGGAATGAAAGTAAATAAAACATGACATGTAATGTGAATATAAAGGTCTCCGCTTATTTCAAATAACACTACTTTATAAAATATTTCATTTAGCATTAAATTAAAAAAAAAAATTAAGTATTTTAGGCGGGACTCGACCCCTCGATCCTACGGTTGCGAGCCAGACGCGCTACCGAGTTGGTCACGCAGACACGTCTCCACGGCTTTCGCATTCCACTTTTAATTTTCGAGAGAGATAGGTGTGTATACTGTTTTGTTGGTCTCGAAGCTGGGGTATCTTTTACAAGTATTGCACTGTTCTAGTTTTCACATTCCGTAGTTGCGTCGTGTATTTTTTGTGTATGTGTGGGCGTCCACCTCGGAGTGCGTCAGCCGAATGAATTTATTTCGGCGCGTCCGGCATTGTTTATTTTTTTATCACACCTTTTTATGTGTCATGTTGTTAATTGTTTCGTTTTTTATTGACATCTATATCTCGTTTTCTGTATTATTCTTCACGTTCATTGTTGGGTGTCTTGCCCTGTTTTGTTGTTTCATCTAGTGCCGAATCTTCATGCTGGTCCACTGAGAGCTTACTTGAAGGAAGTTGTTGTTGGTAACCCCGTTTTTAGCGGCGCTGTTTTCTTTAGAATATATGAGTAATGTTTCTCAAAAGGAGCTTACAAAAATGTGTTATGAACGTCTGTTGCATCTACTGTCAAAAGAGGATGTACTTAGTCGCGTAAAGAAAATGTTGGTACCGGCTGGAATGAAAAGCTTTTTCTTCAACTTCACAATGCAACATTTTCGGTTAAAACGTGTCTTCTTAAGAAGGGTATAATTGTTTCGTTGACTCTGTACAGTTTTTTTTTTCTAAAAATCTTGAGTCGATGCAACACATGTTTTAGATTGTTGAGACGATTTGTCCTCGTGCGATATCCTGCACTTAACCCTGTAAAAGAAACTTCTTTTAGGAATACGTTTCCTGCCTGTTGCCCCAACCGAATCTATGCCATAGGATTTACCTATGGCCATTGGCTTACACAGAATCTAGAAGAGCCCCATAAGAGTTTGGCATGCCGCTTTAAATGCCCGACCTGTGTGAAATTATTTTTATCAGAGCATTAGTCAGATTAGAGAGGTGTATAATGTTTAGTGGCCGGTCCTAGACGGACTGGTCACATTAAAATCTAATATATCTGCGCTAGACGTAATTAAGCTGATCCGTCTTTAGAAATGTATTTGAAAGTGTATTCGGTGTAAATAAATATTGTCCGGCAATAAAAAAAAAATCAGTACACTTACGCAACCGGTAAAGTGAAAAACTGCGACAGCTGAGGTGTGACGTCGAAACCTCCAAGATGTCATTTCGGCGCAGATGAAGTGAATGGACGAAAAACGCGCGAGCGCGCAGCATGGACAGCGCATACGCTGTTTGTATTAAGCCAAGTAACACACCGAACGAATGTTCCAAAGCGTTTTGAAACCAATAAGGGTGTATTAAATAGAAAGCATTTTTTTAATTAAACATTCATATTGGACACAGACTAGGAGTGCCTTGTGGTAATTGAAGAACACTGCGAAAATCTCGGGCCCAAGTTTGAAATTCTGAGGACGACGGAACTACATGTGTATTCATAAACCGTTCCCTCTTGCTGCTGTACCTGCCTGAATGGCTTATGCAGTCCTATTGGACAGAAACTAATACCGCCTTGTAATCAGTATAGAGCACTTCCGAAATCGCGCACTCAAGCTTTAAGCGCGAAGCTCTACCTAATTTCAAGCCCGTGGTTTCGCCGGCTTAACACCCACCTGGCTAAATTGGTTTTGTTACCCGAGAACCTTTCTAACATCCTTAGCAAAAAAGTTTTTCTTTATTGTTTCCATTATTAGCAGTCTCATTTTCATGCTTCTACGTGTCGTCATGGTATCACGTGACGACGTATTGTCACATGACGTCACAGTATCGCTTGACGTCACGACATCACGATAAAACTTTTATGCTCCAGCTTCCGCACTTCGTTTATTAAACAAGTCTCATACTGAAAATGCTGAGGACAGCAAGGTACGAAAAGTTGCATTTAACCTTACGGTCGCCATATGTGCCCTTCGTTTTTAACTGATACAGCGTTGATCAGTTTTTTACCCATTTGCTACATGAGACTTAGGTTAGTAATATCTGATTAAGTTGATTTCAAATGACCTTGCGACCTTCGTACTAATCTCCCATTTCAGGGGTGTGTTCCCCGATTACCACTATAGAACCGAACAAATGCATGAAACTTATCGAAGAAGGAGGGCGGATCGCATGCAAGATGAATGGAGAAGGTGTAAGTAGTTCAACGTAAACATATTAAAATGAAAGAAAATTTATATCTTATAATTTACGCAAAAGACGCCATTTTTATTTTGCGCCAATCCTCAGAAAGTTTTTTTTTTTGTAGAAACTGCGTGTTAAAAAAAATATTTATAACATGCTGGCAAACACCTAGCATGAAACCAGACTGACACTGCGCAAATAATAAACTTCTTAGCTAATCTGGGTAATTTTAGTTCGGTCAGAATGCATTGGAAAATTTGATTTCTTATGTAAATTTGACTTCGAATTATTTTACATCCATAAAATATTTAACCTAAAATTTAAAATTAAAATCAAAATTCGTCACCAAATTTCCAATGGGCAACTTTAAAATATTATTCTTTCAGGAAGACCTTTTCCTGGTGAATAGTACGCAGTGATTTTTTCTTCATTTTTGTATTATTACAGTCATGTCTCGCAAATATCGACCCCGTTAGTATGGATGCCCCGCTATAAGAACACAACTTTCGGGGACAAACTTTGAAAATACATCCATTTTTGTCTCGTTATTTTGAACAACTCACAATATGGACGAACTTTTACGGGAACGAAGCAGTAACGAGACATCACTGTATATGAAACCACGAACTAAAAATGATTAGTCACTCTTGCATGAACGCACTGCAAGTAAATCATTCCTCTAACGTTGTTCTTGAGGTCATGGTAGTTGTGAAGTGATAGCATAACTTAAACTGCCTCAGCAATACTAGAACACCATGCCTGACAATTATCAAACACCACCAGATTTTCTTGGCTGCCAACTGTAAACAATCGTTTAATCGCCAGACCCCCTCCAATTTAATCCAAACATCCTGGTGACAAGTGTGTCTCACAAAAGAGCACCGGATAATTTAGCGGCGCATCATCAGGGAAAGCGTTCAGGAAAAGGAAGTCGACTTCAATATGTTTGTGCATTGTTTCCCTCGGTAAAAGCATTAGTTGAGCAACGTTGGTGATGAGAGAGGATAGGTAAACATCTTGGTGGTATGGTACAAACTCGTGATCAAACAAATCACACGCTCAGTTCAGTTGCGAGTGCGCCTTGTGTGGTCCTTTTCTTACTTTGTCCTAGTCCTTCGGCGCTTGTCTTTTCCCCAATTACACGAAGACGCGAAACTGGCAAATTAATTAGGGTAAACATCTATTTATGCCTAAATATGCCTAAAATGTATCCGCCAAATTATTTCAAGCCCAACAGCTCTCTGTCTTCAGCACCCGCGAGTACCGCTGAATGGGATTTTCAACTCAGGTTATTAAGTAATATTGTCACGAATAACAGCTTAAAAGCCGGGTACCAAACCCGATATTCTGCAAGGCTTTCCTCCTCTCACGTCTTTGAACAAGGGGCGAGGGAAGCGAAGAGGGGACCAAAAAGTCGTGAATGAGTCCGCGCGCGCCGTCCGGATTTGGGGGGGGGGGGGGGGGGGGGCTTATTGTGGGAGCTCGTGAATGGAGATAAGCCAGCAAAAAGGGTGCCCCCTCAAAGGACGCGTCACACTCTGCGCCGGAGGATTAGCGAGGAAACGCTCTAGGACCAGGAAACGAGAACCGCGTTTGTTTCTCGCACTTTGTGTTGTTCAACAGATCATTAAATTTGATCATTTCCTCTTCACAACGAAAAGTCAAATTGAGTGTGCGACGAAAGCTACTCCTCTCGCAAACGTATTCCTTTTGATTACCGTCACTCAGGCGTTTTCTTGGCCCAAAAGGCGGAGACGTTGATGCTCGGTCCATCGGACGCCGTTTGGAAAGACTAAAAAATTCGCCACTCTACCACTCTCGTAAATTTCAACGATAAAAAAAACGAAAACCAATAATAATAAAAACGTCACAAAAAAAATATCTCCAAGAACTTCCAGTGCACGGCATGCTGCCTAAAAACCTGCACTAGTCAAGGGCATTGCAACGCACGGACTCAGGTTTGCTTGTCAATCATGTTGGGGTGGCTCTTTTGTAAACTAACCCCCCCCCCCTTTTTTTTTTCTCGTTGGAGTCTATGGCATAGCCGCCGCGGGCTTAGCCAACACCGGCTTAGCGGAGCAGGGCTGGAGGACAGAGGCGGTAGAGAGGGTGAAAGGAGGAAACAGGCAATGGTGGAAAGGGTAGAAGGAGGAAGAGGAGGAAACGAGGGAAAAGTGGAAAGCGCGAAGTGGTCTCCGGTCTTTAAGAGCAACAAATGACAGATTAAAATCTAAATTTTGAATGGGGTTAACTTGTGCTTCCCCCCCAAAAAAAAAAGAAAGCTAGCGTCGCTGGGGTCGATGGCGGCGAAACAGCCGGATCGAACACTGGAACGAGGCTGACTCTGTGCGTCATGGCGCGGCTCCTTTTGAGCCTTCCCTAGGAGCCAACATTATTCTTCCTCAATCGTTTCCAAACTACGCATTCTAAGCATGAACAAGCTAGACGGTTCTTCAATCTTCTCGAATATCTTACTTACACCAACAAAGATAAAAATGGGCACAAATGCGCAAAGAAGTACATTATATTTTGCGCAGAGGCTGTATATAACAAAGCATGGTGATTGCAGCCTCTGAGCAAATTCTGTGGAGTGAATATTCGAAACTCCTCTTCTTGCTGGTGAAAGCAGATCAGGTCACCAAGCATGTGGATGAAGGACGTGCGCGGGAAGTGAAGATAATGACAAAACCATTTCTTTGTTGGGCATACATGTTGTGCACGAAGGGGCAACGTAACCGTCTGCTTACAGCACGGGGACATGGTAAGTCGACTTCGTGTCAAGAGAGGCGTGGCAGGCGGAAGAGCGGAAGAGCAGTCGGTGTGCATTCACAGGTCTTCAGCGCCGAAGGAAGGAGCTCCCAGAGCGTCCAAAGCGCGCATCAGCACACCGGCCGCGCGACGCAAATGGGGCGAGGGGGGAGGGGGGGTGAAACGGGTCCAATTGATACACCAGCCCTCCCTCGCTCTGCTAGCGAAATTCGGTTGCTAGCGCTGTGTCGCCATCCTTAGGCGACGTAGCAAACTCTATAAACGAGTGCTCTAACGACGTCCAAGGTCAGCTCGTGTACGAGGGCTCTAATGCTGACACATGAAAACGACACGCAGTGCCGGGAATCAAAACCGAAACACGTGCTAGTGAGCCCAGTGCACTGCCGACTTGGCTGCGTAACCACTTGGATTTACTCTATCCCCCACCCTCTCCTTAAGAACGCATCGCACCGATACAACACGAAACGAAAATCGGGCATTACCCCCATTCCAACGACCCCTTGGTATGGGCGAATGCCCGCTCACAGTTTTTTACCCTGCTGGGGTGAACGTATAAACAAAGCAAGCAAAAACAAAGCGAACAAAATACCATACATTGAATAGTCGTCCAAAACGCGGAAAGCCACCTGTCCTATCGAGTATACAATGGCTTGAGGCAAACGAGGGGAACCACCTCGGGTGATCGGCGTTATGATGATGCTTGTGTTTCGTCGTGTACCACCTGGTAGTTGAGCTCTCCAAGGCGGCGAAATAGGCTGCAGAGACCAAAAGGAGCGCTGTAGGAGCATCTCGTTAAGGCCTCGTCGTCATATTGGTATCCACACCCACACCTGGTCTCCGGTCTGGAATTGGACGTCACGACGACGAAGGTTCTACCGGTGAGAATCGACGCGCTGTTAGTCTTGTAACTGTAGCATGATGAGCTGTCGGACTTCCTCGGCCCGTCAAGCGACCATCTCAGAGTCGCCGCTGTCGTCATCATTAAGTTCGTGGGCCACTATCCGTCAAGCATCGTTGTTACTTTGCGACCATGAACCAGCTGAAATGGTATGATCTCAGTATTCTCTTGAACTGCCGCATAGTAGGCGAACGTCACATACGCAAATTATCATCCCACATTTTGTGCTAAACGTCGACGTACATCGAGATCATGTCGCTTATGTTCTTGAATAGCCGCTCCGTCACCACGTTGGTCTGCGGGTAATAGGCAGTGGTTCCACTGTGGCTTGTGTGACTGAGTCGGAGAATACAATTGCGTGGTTGTGACGTAATTTGACTGTGTCTATTGTTGCTCCTTTTTATGCTATTTATTTTGCTTTTTCTGTTAAAGATGTAATGTGCATGGTACGTTGATATTTTTTTTTAGTGCTACAAATGCCAATGTGGGGGCCTGTGGCTTTGTCAAGCTGGTCTTGTGACCGATTTTTCCACAGGCCTCCAGTATCATGTACGCTGTACTTGATGCAAATAAAAATCAAAAACAACAAAAACAAGAATTTCTTAAGTTGGTTGCACCAAGAAGGACTACCCTCGGTTTGTGATCTGCACCTCGGGACAACCGTGCCGATGAATGATGGATTCAACTAAATCCTTGGCAACTTCAGCAGCAGTCTTCGACGGAAAGGATTTCGTCTCGGCCTACCGGGTCAGATAATCGGTTGCGACGATTATCTAGCGGTCTCTCACGGTCGACAGTGGGAAGGGACAAGGGAGTCCGTTCGCATTTGCTGGAAAACGCGGTTGCGGTTGAAAGAGTCCTGCAGGCTTCGTCAATGGTTCATTGCGCAGTTCACACTCAAGTTCTTCTGTTCGTGTCCTCCAGGTCGTGTAATGAGAGTCACATAATGAACATGGCTCAAGTGCAAGGTCGCATGATCATAGTCATGTAAGCGACGGTTGCATAAGCTCCGTTCGCGTAGGCGCAGGTAGCATAAGCTCATAGGCGTCGGTAGCCGAAGCTGACTTGACCTAACTCACTTTACGTTGTCCTCGAGGTCGTCCTTGAGGTCGTCGTCCTTGAGGTCGTACTTGACGTCGTTTTAGACGTTGTCTTTGAGGTCGTCCTGGAGGTCATCCCGGGTTGTCTCCCTGATGGTCGCTCTTAACGTTATCTTCTAAGACGTCATCCTCGGTGTAGTCCTGAATCCGGTCCTTGACGATGTCCTCGGCGTCTCTTAAAGAAATTTATTGAGGCCGTCCTAGACGTCGTTCTAGAGTTCATCCTTGACGTGGTCTTAGACGCCTTCTTTGTCTTGGTCCCTGGATTTGTCCTAAAGGTTGTGCTAAAGGTTGTCCTGGTCGTCGTTCTTAAAGTCTCTCAAGAGATCGTCCTAGGCGACGTCCAAGACACCGTCCTTGGCGGTTTCCTCGACGCCGCCCTTCACGTCGTCTTCGATGCGTGCAAGGCATATTACAACCATTTCATCACCCTACCATTTTATTTTCTATTTCTTTAAAACTAACGATGTTCCTGTGAAACTACCAAATTTCATCCTGTTCGGTCGAAATGACACGCCTGTAATTTTAAAGAGACAGCTTTAAAAGCCGGCGCGGCGACCTGTGTAGGTGGCGAACAGAGAAATACTGATTGGTCGATAGGGCGATGACGTCTTAGCCACATTACCTCGCTCGCGCCTCAAATTATTTCACTAAATAAAGTAATTCATTCGGCTTCAAAAATCGTAAATGTTCGGTGGGCGGGATTCGAACACACAAACCTTCGTTTCCGAGCTAGACACACCACCAACTAGGCCAGGCAGACAAGCTTGCGCGGTTTGGGAACAAGCTAGGTTTATATTTGACTACCGCGTTTCACTCTTAAAGGGGAAGAGTAAGTGTCCTTCTGCATGTTTTTTTTTCTCAATCTCCAAAGCGACTCGGAGGCTTCTCTACTCTTCCTGATCCCGTGGTGTGCCTGTGCCGTGGTTGCGCCTGGACGTCGAGACGTTCATTACCTTGATGTTCGCTCAAGCAGTTTTGACTGGTAAACTGTTAAAAAATATCGCGTAGTCCTGAATGCTCTCGTCTCGATGATGAACCAGAGACTTCGAATTTCGTCTGACGATGTTAATCTTTGTGCATCCCTAGTAACAACGTGGTGTTTCGGCCTTCCTAACGTTTTTAAGTCTGTTATCTTGACTTTTGTTAAGCGGCAGCATCGTAAGCCCAACCACGCTCAAGGTCGAGCACTCGTCCTCAAGATCATGTCCTCGTAGTCATGTGCTCTAGGTCGCGCAGTCAAGGTGACGTGCCTGTAAATTTTTAATGCGATAGCATTATTAAGTTACTACTCAACATTTTCGGCTATGTATATTCTGGACTCCTGATGCGCAGTAGACTTCGCAGTAGACCTTGTTTAGAGTTCAAGGTCGCGCAATCAAGGTCGCGTAAGCGCTAGTTGCGTAAGTTTTGTTTCCATAAGTGCCGGTCGCTTGAGCTCATAAGCATTTGTAGCTAAAGCTGACATGACCTGACCCTGAATGTCGAGGATGATGTCGTCCTCGACATCATCCTCGACATTGTCCTATAGGTGGCCCTTGAGGTCGCCTTAGAGGTCGTCATGTAGATCTTCCTAGATGTCGTCTTTGAAGTCGTCATAAAGGTCATGCTAAAGGTCGTTCCAGAGGTCGTCCTAGAGGTCGTTCTGGACGCCATCTTTGCAGTCGTCTAAGAAGTTGTCCTGGAAGACATCCAAGCCACCGTGCGTGACATCGTTCTTGACGTCGTCCTAGATACCATCCATGACGACGTCTGTATGTGCGCATGGCATACGACAACCATTTTATCACCATACCCTACCATTTCCTTTTCTAACTGTTTTCACTAACCACGTTCCAATGAAGCTAATGCATTTCTTCGCGCTTGGTCATTTAAACGCTCCTGTAATAATTTAATGCGATAGCATTATTAACTTACTACTCAACATTTTCAGCTATGCGTATTCTGGCCTCCTATTGCGCAGTAGGCGTTGCAGTGTCTATTCCAGCTCACTGTACTTGCACCACGTTGCACCTCGCATATGCGGATTAGTAGCACGCTCTCCTTCACACACACCCTTTGCGATGTACCTGACGACCTTGAAGTCATCCTCGACGTGGTCCCAGATGTCGTCCTAGAGGTCGTCCTACAGGTCGTCTTAGAGTTTGTCCTTGAGGTCATTCTTACTGTCTTCGTGGATGTCTTATTCAATGTCGTCCTAAACGTCGCTATTGAGGTCGTCCTAGGGGTCGTCTTTGAGATTACAAGAGGTCGTGCTAGAGGTTGTTCTAAATGCCGTCCTCTATGTCGTCTTTGAGGTCTTCCAAGAGGTTGTCCTTGAGGCCGTCCTTGAGGTCGCCCTAGAGGTCGTCTTAGGGGTAGTTCCAGATGTCGGTTTTGACGTCGACTTCGACGTCGTAAAAGACGACGTCCAAAACAACGTCTAGGACGACGTCGAGGACGACATCCTAGAGGACAACGGTGAGAACCACGTCTAGGACGACCTCGAGGACGACCTCTTGTGTGATCTCAAGGTTTACATGAGTTTAGCGGAGAGCTTCCCCGCTTATTTAGCGAACAAAATTGACGCCACAACCTATGCAACAATTTAGTTTTACTGCTAAATCTGGTGGTGTTTAACGTTAAATGCTATAAAAATTATAGATAATCTCCACTTTGGTTTCTATAAGTTGCCTCAGCCATCAATTGCCTGCCCTCTAATTTTTTACTTCCTTTTTACTTGAACACTTCAGAATGATTAAGCTACATTTAAATCCCCGTGAAAATGAGCACACATAATTTTAAGCTTAAGCTTGCTAAAGCTAAAGTTTGGGATAATTTGTGCTAATATTTAGCTCGCGAACAATGAGTCATTCAGTTTGCTAACAAAACGTTTTTTTTTTAATTTTTTTATGTATTGAAAACCGGCCGCCAGATAAAGATGTATATACGCCAGAAAACGAAATATATACCTCAAATAAGGCTGTATATATGCGAGATAGGTCTGTATATTCACCAGATTATCTTGCATATTTTCCAGATAAGGCTTTATATTCGCCAGATTAGGCTGTATATACGCCACATAAGGCTGTATATACGCCAGATAAGGCTGTATATACTCCAATAAGGCTGTATATAGGCCGTATATAATCACATAATCTTTGATATGGCCAAATATGCACCAGATATAAGATTTCCATACGGGAACCTAACGCCGTTGGCTGAAACGATGGTGGCTGAAGCGAACGTCCCGTTACAAAGGACATGTACCGCCTCAGGCTGAATCGATGGTGGCTGAAACTAGGCTCCGTCCCGTTAGCTCGTAAGTGCTGTTCGCGTAGCACCGCTTGCTGACGCGGCGTGATCTGACGTGACCTGACGTCCTTGACCTTGTCCTCAACGTCGTCTTAGACGTCGTCTGTGAAGCCATCCTAGATGTTGTGCCCCAGGTCTTCGTCGACGTCGTCCAGGACACCGTCCTTGATGTCGTCCTTAACATCGTCTTAGACGTCAATCTTGAGGTCGTCGTAGAGATTGTCCTAGACGTCGTTCCTGATGTTGTCTTAGACGTCATTTTAGACGTTCTCCTCTGGTCGTCGTCCTGAACGTTGTCCTAGGTATTGTCATTGAGGTCGTCCTATAGGTCATTCTGGAGGTCGCTCCAGACGTTGTTCTTGACGTTTACCTCCAGGACGTCGTACTGAACGGCGTCCTACGTATTCCTAGACATCGTCCTTGAGGTCGTACCAGAGATTGTCCGAGACATCGCTCAAGTCTATGAAGTTGTCCTCAACGTCATCCTATACGTCATCCTTGAGTTCGCCCTAGAAGTTGTACTAGAGGGCATCCTAGACGTCGTTATTGGCGTTGTGTTCTAGAATTTCATCCTCAACGTCGTCCAAGAAATCATTCTTGATGTCAGTCTCGATATGTGTATGGCATATTACAACCATTTCATCAACATACCATTTCCTTTCATGGTTGCTTTCACTAGCAATGCTCTTGAAGAGCTACCGCATTTTATCGCGTTTGGCAGCTTGGCCTAACATGCAGTCAAGTTCATGACACTGGTTGAAATCAGTCGCCTGCTTAGGTTTTGCTTAGGGTTCAGTCTCCGGCACAATAAATAGTTCATCTACTTTATGTCCTCAAGGTCGCGTAATTACGGTTACGCAATACCCGTGGCTGAAGTGCATAGTCGCGTAATCAATGTCACCTAAGCGCCGGTTGCGTAAGCTTCATTCGTGTAAGCTCCGTTCACGTGACCTCGTAAGTGTTGGTAGCTGAGGCTAACGTGACCTGACGCCCTTGACGTCGTCCTAACCTTTGTTTTGGAGGACGTACTCCTCCAAAAGGTCGTCCTCAACGTCGTCTTTGAGATCGTTTTAAAGGTTATCCTCTAGGTCGTTTTAGAGATCGTCTTGAGACCGTCCGAGAGGTTGTTCCTGACGTTGTCTTCTAAGACGTAATCTTCTACGTGGTCCTAAATGCTTTCCTTCACGTCGTCTTCGATGGAATTTTATACGGCGTCCTTGAGGTCGCCCCAGAGGTCGTTGTAGACACCGTCCGCGAGGTCATCATAGTGGCCGTTCTAGACGACATCCTTAAAGTCGTCCAAAAGGTCGTCCTAGCGGTCGTTCTTTACGTCGTCCTTGACGTCGTGTTCGATGTGTGCACGGCATATTACAACCATTTTATCGCCAAATCAATTTCGTTTCTAATAGTTTTCACCAACGATGTTCCCTAGCAGCGACCGCATTTCATCGCGTTTGGTCAAATGAACGTGCAGTATGTTTTTTTCTTAATGTCCAAAGTGACTTGGAGGCTTCATTACTCTTCCTGATCGCATGGTGTACCCAAGCTGTGGTTGTGCCTGCAAGTTGAGACGCTCATAATCTTGACGTTCGCTTCATTTTGTTTTGTCCGTTAAACCGCCCCAAGATATCTCGTCATCGCGAATGCTCTCACCTTGATGAAGAACCAGGAATATGAGATTTTGCCTGATTATGTAATTCTTCGTGCATACTCAGTAGCAACGTGACGTGTCGGCATTACTGAGTATTTTTTCAGATTTCTTTAAGTTTTTTATCTCGACTTTTTAAAACAGTACCTTATAAGCCCAAGCACGCTCAAGGTCGCGTTATCAGGGTCACCTAACATCCGTGATTTTAGCAATGGTGGCTGAAGTGAAGGTCGCGTTATGAAGGTCATCTGACACCCATGCCTGAAACGATCGTGGCTGAAGCGTGAGCTCCTGTTCAGTAAGCTCGTAAGTACCGGTCACATAGTGCAGGATGCTCACGTGACGTGACCTTACGTGACCTGAAGTACTTTACTTCTTCTTCAACGTCGTCCTAGGGATCCTCATTGAGGTCTCTCTAGAGGCCGTTTTTGAGGTCATCATAGACGTCATCTTAAATTATTCCTCTCGGACGTCGTCCTAGACGTTGCCTTCAAGTTGCCCTAAACATCGTAGTAGACGTCGTTCTTGACTTCGTCCCCAAGGGCATCGTCCTCGATGTAGTCCTAGACGCATTCCTTGGCATCGTCCTGGACGTAGTCCTCGACGTCGTCCTTGAGGTCGTTCTGGAGGTCATCAGCTACGCCGCCGTCGACGCCATACTTGACGTAGTCCCAGACGTCGTTCTTGAGATCGTACTAGACCTCGTCATAGAGGTTATCCTAGGCGTTGTTCTTAACATCGTCCACTAGGACGTTGGCCTCAATGTCGAACTACGCGTCGTCCTTTAAGTTGACCTAGAAGTCTTCCTATAGGTCATTATTGGCCTCGTCCTCGACGCCGTTCTAGATGCCGTCCTTGATGTCGTCCTCGACGTTCCTGCAGCATATTACTACCATTTCATCACCGAACCCTTTCCTTTCCTAGCTGTTTTCATAAATAAGTTTGCCTTTAGAACTACCGGATTTTATCGCGTTTGGCAGAGTGACTAAACCTGCAGTCAATTTAGTGATGCGGGAGGAAGATTCCTAATTCCATGATGCTTGTTGAAATCGGTCGCCTGCTTAGGTTTTGCTTGGCATTCAGCCTTCCGCAAGATAAAGAGGTCCTGTAATCTCGGATGAAGCAGTTGTGGCGGGACCAGAACATGAGTCCCAACTTTTCTGCAATATAGGAAGTCTGCCAGACTGAATCCACAACATAGTGTTGTAGCACGGAATGACAAAAGTGCTTTATATTGGTCAGCCGTCTCCTTGAAATTGATATTTTGCTGTCTTCACAGCAGCTTCGGCTGTGCTATTTCTTTTGGAGATATTTGGGGTCTTTAGTGACGCGTCTAAGGCAAGTTTTCTGCCGTATGACACAAAGGCCGACTGAAATTAATGGCAATTGTTTGTTAGAATGTTTCTGGTACGCCATGTCTAGCAAATATACTCAGTGCTTTAAGAATTGTTGTTTCTTGGTCTTGGTCTTCCAGCAGAGCTATTTTAAAGCCAAACATATAATAATCAGTGAAAAGGAGATCAATTTGCTTTCGACATAGAAGAGGTTTATAACCACCTTTTTCCAGGGGTGATCGAGAGCGGACTCAGGTTGAGCAGCTTACATCTGTGCTGCCTCTGCTGTTTACAGTTTGAACAGCGCTCCACTATATCCGGTATGTTTCTGGTAAAGCCCGGCCATTACGAAGACTGTTGTTCCCGCCTTGAACCATTGACGATGCCCATTGTGTAGAATCTGTAGTAACAAGAATCTCATTACGAGAGGTATAAGGTACCGTGTACTTCTCATTATAATGTCATTATGTAAAGCAAGCTCGTCTTTAAACTGCCAGTATTGATGGCAAACCTGAAGGGCTTTCGATTTGGGTATAGGCCACACCTTGAAAATCAACCTTTTTAAAACACCGATTACCGGATCGCTGTGTTGAGCTGCCGAAAAGTTCTAAATAGACAAGTGGAACAGGTGCGTGTTGATTAAAAACTTGCTCGAATTCTGCAGCCTCCTAGGCGATTCATATGGTTCTTCACATTTGATGGGTTGTCTAGCGAGAGTGGCAGCTAATATGAGTTCTTTCAAGGGACATCCTACATCGTAAAGTCATACGTAATCATGCGAAGACTCATTCACTGAATCCTCGGTGTAAGGTCGTCCACCTGTTTTCTGGTACACAATGATATCAGTGGCTTCTGATCTGTCTCGATGTGGAAAATTGTCCCAACCAGTAGTACTTCAGCATTTCGGAAACCCAGTTAATTGCCGGGACTCCCTTTTCCACCTGCGAGTGTGTGTCATTTTTCGCCTCAATTAATGAGTTTGAAACGTTGACGCCTGCCCTAAGGGTTTCATCTCCATGACAATCTATGAGCACGTGTATGACGCCATAGGTGAAGGCATTAGCCGATAATACTGTCGCGTTTGTCATTAATTAGAATGCCAGGATTTCTCGATATATGAGATTCGATTTCATTCTGTCGAAATCTTGCTGTTGAGGAGTCTCACTGACGAATTTTACATCCTTATGAGGCACTTGTCGTAAGGGTTGAAGCCTATCGGCCATTTTCTGTATGGATATTGCTATAATCTTAACCATACCGAGACGCCTGTTTATCTCTCTGGAGTTTTCAGGATAAAGCAAGTTTAAGAAACTAGAAATATTTTTTTTTTTTGTTTTTGAGCATACACCCCTGATTAATCACGTGTTCCAAAAATTCGATTCATTCTTGAGCGAATACGTATTTCCTGGCGTGTAGTGTGATCCGCTTTTATTGTAGCCGTGTAAAACTATTTTTAGACGAATGTCATGTTCACTTCGTCTGCTGTCTCAAATCAAGACGTTGTCGATATGGTACGTGACCCCCTTCATTCCTAAAGAGTTAGATGCATCATTCTTTAAAATACCTTCGGTGAACACGTGATGTCATTGGTTAAAAGCTTAAAGTTTTAGCGACCGAAGGGTGAAATTAAAGTATAAGTACCATTTACTTTGGGTACAACTTCATATGGTAAAAGAACGGAGTATGATTCAAGACAAGAGAATACTTTTCCCTGTCCGAGAGTTGCTAGCATTGTTTCTACGGTTGGGATCTAATGCTACATTCTCAAAACACTTTTGTTCAAGGATGTATTGTTTGTTCAGCTGTGAACATCGCCAATCCTCTTCGAAGCCACCGGAGTAGGCGAGCACCAGTGTGTTGGCTACCGAAATATGGTAAAAACGCATTTCTTCTTCAGCTGTGAAGGCCTTGTTCTACTGCGTTTTGGTATGATGTTGGTATATGTCGTGGCGACGAAAAAGCAACTGGATAAGCAAGCATCTGATTTTAGGTTTATTTCGCATTTTTATGCAGCTTAATCCAGGCTTTTAAAAGGCGAAGGGTATTCTTTAATTAGATCAAAGGCTTGCTCGTTGAAGAATGTCAAGAGGTTCTATTATGTCCCAATCAAGAAGTGGCGTGTTAACATGTTCTGTAATATAAAACGCTCTTGTTACAAGGGCATCCATAAAGGTTATTGGTGCCCGCAGCACGCCCAGAGCAAGAAGGCGCTGTTTAGATGGTCGAGCATAGAAATTCCTAGGATGCTGGAGACAAGCCTGATATTGTAGTCTGTGAATCAGGTGCTCTGGTATGACAAAGACATCAGCACCACTGTCTAAACGAACGTTTACCTCTTCCCTCTGGACACGAAGTAAGGCTTGCCAAGTTGCGCATTTTGCTCGATGATGTCACATTTAAGTACAAAACAAGCGTGTTGGTGAACACTATTTACTGTTAACTACAATAAAGGTAACGCAAAGAATAATTCGTGGTTAATAATAATACATTCCCCCGAATTCGTCGTCTTTGCCGAGCTGATTAGGGCTGTCAAAGGCTCTGAGATTTTACTTAAGACGCTCAGCTTCGATTTGCAGACCTTTGGTAAGTGAACGGGCCTGACGCACTTTTTGGCACTTGGTGTTTGATGCTGCAAACCATTTGCCTGGTTGGATGGCGTGGTGCCTGCATCAATATCTCACTTAGGGGGTCTTTCACAGTGGCTACCGGCTTCTCTGCTTACGTCGTTCGTTTGGTTTCCGAAGACATTGCGGTGTTCTATTTGACCTTGATCAGGAGGTTTCACATCCTCTTGTCAGAGAGCATCTTTGCGACAATTTCAGTTTGTCTCGTGAGAATCACTGCTCTCTAGAGCGTCAATCCACTTTCTAGTTAAAGTTTTATGGCGAGCCGTTTATCACGAACGCAAATGACTATACGGTCGCGAAGAAGCTCAGAGTTGAGTTAGCCGCAATAAAAGTTAGCACGCGGAGCGCCATGGTAAAGTCTGCGACTGATTCATGCTCTTTTTGGACTCGACTGTACAGTATAACTCCCTGAAACACTTGTTTCTTTTTAACGATGAAGTGTGCTTCAAAGATTGTATAACATTTGAGCAGCTACCATCTGTAGTGACCGCAATGGTGAGCGTTGCATATATGTATTCTGTCTTTGTTTCCTTCAGGTAAATGAGAAAATCTACCTGTTCAGCCTGAGGCTTGGCGTGCAACCGTGATGTCGAGAAAAAATGTTCCCAGCGGCGCTCTCATGTTGATCATTGTTCTACTTCAAACGTGAACAGTTAGGGAGCACTGAGTTTGTATGGCCCCAACGATGGCTTGCGTTGATGAAGAAGTTTGCTAGAAAGTCAGCATGAAAACGAGGAGTGATCGCTTCGGCCTAGTCCTGCTCATCACAAAACATAATGTCAGAGGCCCCAAAGCCTCTGACATTATGTTTTGTTATAAATGGGTTTAATCAGCTATGTACTATCTTAATCATACCAGAAAGACGGGAGCGCGTGGCTTTCGGTACTATCAGAGCTCTCTAACCACACGGCGCTCAAATGCAGCGCCACCGAAATGGTGCAGATGTAGTAGTATGTGTCGTTATTGGTTGCGTTCATTGGTTTCGTCACGCGCACAATCTAGGGCCCTAACCGGGTGCCTCGCGCCAAACATCGGAGCGAAGCAGAACACGTCTGAAAAACGTTTTGCTAAAAGTGCACGCATTGCGCTTTACGCTTATGTTGTGGAAACCTCTTTACTTGGATGCACAAAAGTGCTTCACTGAGCTTCTCCAAAAAATTGTAAGCTCTTATCTTCTAAGTTCATTATGAGAACTATCAGAAGTCTGAGTTGAGAGGGCTGGCGCTGAAATTCCCTTTACCGCCCGAGCAGCCGACTTTGGAAGCGACCATCTCGGGCGTGTCACATGTGCAGAACATCTAATTTTAAAACTACCCTTACAAAAATGTCATATCTGGACTTATATTAAAAAATACAGATATGGATATATAAGGAATTGGGCAGATATGGCCCGATATGCATAATCAGGCCGTATCTGGATGGATATAGTCATATCTGCCCAATTCCTTATATACCCATATCTGCCCAATTTCTTATATAGCATATATAGGCTGCTTTATATGATCCCGTGTTTGGGCCTGGCAAATAGGGTACCCACCCCATATAAAGCAATTTTCATGTGATGCTCCTTCTAGCATCACATGAAAATTATTGCCATGGGGCAGGTACCATACTTTCCAGGTCCAGACATGGGATCATATAATGCATTTCTATGAATATCCACAAAATATACATTTTACTGCTATCCCACACTGCCAAACGTGTGTTTACGTAGATATATCTACAGAATAGGCCACTGACTAATCTTTATTGGCCTGGATCGGAATTTGTCATTTTGACAAATATGTATGCTACAAAGATAGAATGCAGGCGATCGCTAGTTAGGAAACATTGTAACATATGATTCGACGTCGGAAAGTCACAGCCCTTTGGCGGGATTGGTTGTCGAGGGAGCAGACCGAGAATATGGTTTGCAAAAAAAGTTTTATACATAAAAGCGCCAAAACTCTAAACAAGTACTTCCCCCGTTCAAGAAAAAATGATAAGAAACAAAACTGTAATATAGCACGGACAACCATTAAAATAGACTAAAAATGTAATAGCACAAGCACACCTATTAAAATAAAACAAACGGAAGGCAACAATTAAGCTGTAAACTATACGAAAGTTCCAAAGTCTTTGCCGAGAACCGAAGTTTCCTAAGCAGGACTTTATCCGGCAAGACTCGGTTGTAAAAGTCTTCCCACATATATATGTGAAGTTCAAGCACACATGAGTGCTACATCCGGTAGCTCAAAAAATATTTCTACACTCGCGTCTTCGCGAGAGAAAAAGTGTTTGTGGGCAAGAACAGTTCTAAATCTTACTCTCTTGGTAAATTGTTTTAAGTACCTACGCTAATTTTTGTAAAATATACTTGTAACGAGTAGACATAGTTATGGTTCGCTTTAACTCGCATGGTTCTTTATTGGGACAAAAAACGGGACTTGGTTCTCCATTGGGACAAAAAGACGGGACGGCAGAAGCGGACCTCAAAAACGGGACTGTCCCAGCCAAAACGGGACGTCTGGTCACCCTACTTAAAGTACACCATTACAATTCCGGCGTACTTTACACCACCATTGTGCTTCCTATGTGCATGACATTTCAAAGCCAAATCCGCGAACACTTCACAATAATTGATGCTTATTAAGCCGTGTGCTTTATGTGGGGCCCTTAGGTTTAATGCATCCAAAGTGCGCGTCCGTCTGCATTTGCACAGTATACAGAAGAGGGGAGAATGCGGCCGGGACTGCTGCTTTCACTCCTTTCAGCATATAGCTCAAGGATTCCCTAAATTTTGCTTATAGAGGGCATTTCACTGCGCAGAACGTAAAAAGACAAGCTTGAAGGTCGCACAGGCAGTCTAGAAAACCGATTACATCGCGTTATTTTTTTCTTTGCGCCATAAAACGTTGTGTAATCATAATCATAGCATCAATGGGACTACAGAAGGTTGCATTAAAGTTCCTAATTGGGTCTGTTTTATACTGCACAGCCACTCTCTGTACACAAGTCAACCAGCTCTACACATACCGCTCAGCACACCACTGCTAGGCTGAATCAGATAGGTGTCACACTTGCCAAGCTTGAAGTACAGTCGTGATCTATACGAAGGTGAACAAGCAATCGTCGACTGCCCAGTACTGGGAGCATCATGCAGCAGCTGACTTGCTCTCCTTTTCGTATGCTTTGCGAACCAAGTGTGGTAAGTCGTCTGATAAGGAGAGAACGTCACCATGGACAGCACTGAGCAATTGATACTCACCTGTCTACCTTGATATGTATCATGTCTATACCTGTCCGAAGTAGCCAGTGTGTGGGCAGCACAAACGGTTGTATTGAAATCTCAAGAGGATAAAAGTTCAGAACAGGCTTGGTAAGGTTTCACATTGCACGTATGCCCATGCAAATTTCACTTTCTAAAACATAAAAATGCATTTTAAATTGTCACCCAGGACAAGCTGCTCTTACACAGCTGTATTATAAGGCAGCTTACCATCAACAACCTTTGCAGACTGCCATGGAGTGGAACCTTAGCCTAGTCGATGCTAGCTTCTGTTCGGCGAGGGCTGCACTCAGTAGAAAGGTGAAAAATGTGCTGTAGATCATGTGAAACAACCAAACAAAAGCAATCCCAGCATGCACAATTCGCTTAAGGCACTGACAAATAAAAATCAAAGGTTGGGTCAATTATGTTAACGCAATATACTTCAAACACGTACCATGAGTGCTGGCAAGATATTTGCTGCCTTCAATCTAGATAAGCTTGTAAATTTACATGCTAAATAACAAGTAACTTAAAAGCTGAAATATATTTTGATGGAACTACAAAAACCGAATACTAGCTCTGCAAATATAGTGCTATCTAGTACACCATAATTCAGTAGAATCGGATTACAGCGTCCCGCTTACAAAGACTGGAGCAAAACAAGTATAGACTCTGCCGTGCCACTACAACAGAAACAATGGTATTGTGATCTCGTGGAGATCAGAGTTCGGAACAAGCGTGACAGGCTTTGGTACGACAAATATGCCAATGCTATTATTCACTTTTGCATATTCTACGGTGACAGTGCAGGGAAACAATCACACACCAGATACTCAAAAAGACAAGCACACGCGCTGAACTTATAACTCTTGTGTATTCGACTACTTCATTCTCTCTTCAACGTCTAGGTTGACATTCCAGATCGTGATAAGTAGAAGAAATAGCACGAAATACAAGAAAAAAAGCGAAAGACAAGAGAAGAGAAAAGGAAAAGACAAAAGAAAAAAGTAAAAAAACGAAAAAGAAAACCCTTACAATTCATCCCTCTCCCTCACCGCCGTCGTTTAGATAGAAATTGGAGCTCTTTGGTCGACAGCGCTATAGAAGGACTACTTGCACACTTGTCCTTCAGATGCTCTATCCTTTGCGCTTTCAATATTTTTCTTGTCAGTGGGTCTCAAATCCTATCTATTACGGAACAAGTTTCAAAATGTGCTACACAACCACAATCCGGACAGTAGATTCCCAAATGTCCAGCGACAACTCAATGGGTATTATAAAAATGCTCCCTTAAACAATCATTCAAACACCCGCCAGTCTGGCCTACATGCTCCTTACCACACTACTTATGAAGACCAGACTGGCAGGTGTTTAAATATCGTTTAAAAGAGCTTTTTTATAACACCCACTGAGTCGCCGCTGGACATTTGGGAACCCACTGTCCGGATTGTGGTTGTGTAGCACATTTTGAAACTTGTTCCGTAAAAGGTAAGAGTTGAGACCCATTGACAAGAGAAATAATGGAAGCGCAAAGAATAGAGCATCTGAAGAACAAGTGTGTAAGTAGTCCTTCTATAGCGCTGTCGACCAAAAAGCTCCAATTTCTATCTTAAGGATAGCAGTGAGGGAGAGGGATGACTTGTAAAGGCTTCCTATTTTAGTTTTTTTTTGTTTTCGTTTCTTTTTTTGCGCTGTTCTTCGCTTTTATCTTGTATTTTGTGCTATTTCTTCTCCTTATCACGTTCTTGAAAGTCAATCCAGACGTTGAAGAGAAGAACAAAGTAGTCGAATACACGAAAGTTTTAAGTTCAGCGCGTGTGCTTGTCTTCCCGAGTACCTGGAGTGCGATTGTTTCTCTGCGCTGTCACCGTAGAATACGGTTCACCAACTCGCCCAAGCATCCATTCTATCATTTCTGCAACATTAAAATGACTCTGAAAGTGCAAGCACCTACAGGATGTATTCACGCAAGTCTTGCAAGTGTTGAATTGTAGGTACAGCGCCTTGGTTGTGTCCATGTGCGATATATGACCAAATACCAGAGAAACCAATACTGCGAATTTCTCCGAAAACCAATCGGCGCGGTGGCGAGCGGCGAGAGTGGCACTGTTCACCACTCTCGCCGTTCGTTCGTGTTGGTGTGTTGCTACTAACAAGCGCACCAATGGGAAGGCTTCAGCCATTATTGGAAACACTAAATAAACAAATACAAAATACAAATACAACACACAAAGAAATACTGGATGCTAGTAGTGACGCACTTCTGTTGGGGTTCTGTGGATATTTATACAGCGTGTAGTTGGTCAGCCATTTCAAAATTGCGATGAGTTGCTCGCTGTAGATGAGCAATTTAGCCAGTGCAGTATGACTGCTAGCCTGGGGGCTTCAACCTGCACCACACAGTAGTGATACATAACCGCACGCCGGTACGATGCTCATCCAGATCAAAATGGGCAGGGGTGGAGATTGAACAGTTCTGAAGCGCAAGCTTTCGCTCCACGTGCTCCGAGTTGGTGTGCGCTAGCCCAGTCGGCCACCGATCCCCCAACGCAAGGCAACGCAACGCACTACTGTTGTAAACTCATAATTCCGCTTACGAATGAAATGCGCATTTCCCCTACAGGCTTTCATTCCACGTGAGTGGCATCAGAACTGCTAAAGGCCAGCCCATAAATGCTGTCTGTGTTAAAAACAATCCTAGCAGCAATAAGTTGCTATTATATTGCTCAATATATAGAGCACCTTACCATGAACAGTCTTGGCAGTCTTCCATGAAGCCAGGACTTCAGCAGAGAAGACTGACATTCTGTGTCGTCTCAGGTCACTCACACCAGGATGGCGAAAGTGAATGCCAACGTCTAATTGGGAAAAGCTGCAGTAAGTATAAAGATGAAAACACAGATTAGAATATATGATAAAAACATCATGGACCAACTTGAAAAAAAGTACACAAAAAGACAAGGACAAAAGGAGAGGAACACGTAGGACGCAGACTGGTGCACAATGGCAACTCGATCTATTGAACACAAAAGAAAATAAATAAGAGGATGATAGAAATCAGAAAGGCTGTGCTCGGAGAATGTGAGCTTCAGTAACTGGGGCGTGAGGCAAAGATGTCAGGTGGATTGTTTTACAAACACTCTAGAATTAACAACAGCCTTCCCATGCAGTAAGGTGGTGAGTTCATTCTGATTGAACATCTTGAAATATATCACACAAAAAACAAGGAATAAAGGAGATGAATACATACACTACATACCAGTGCAAACTCCCAACACAAATAAATTAGAAAAGAAAAAAAATAAAGAATGCGGAAGGAGCTTTAGCAAAAGTTCGAACAGGTCCAAGTGGAATGTGCTAATTCACCTATAGGCATAAGACTGTAAAAACAATTTCCTCGGCAGCTCAGGTAACAGACGGATGTGCAGACACATTGTTCGCCCATACTAAGAATAATAAAGGCCTAAAATAATTCTCTTGTATGCTTTTTTATAGTATCTGCTAATTATTCATGTATTGCCTAAGAATGACATACACGAGCAGTGTAAACAGTGCATAGGTAGGTGACAATCCATCATAGATTTTAGAGAGAGATTGAGCTGTTTTTATGTATTAGCCATCCATCTGTTACCTTTAACTGACATAAAAATTATGTTTTTTTTTAAATCTGCTCTTGCTAACAGGTAAATCAGCGCGTTCCACTTGGGCCTGTGCTCGAACTCCTTCCGCACAAATTATTTCTCCCTTCTCTGATTTATGCGAGTTCAGTCTGCGCTCGGTATGAGGTCTACGTGTTACTCTCCCTGTCTCCTTGGCTTTTTGCAAACTATTTTTCAAGGTTTCCAATTAGTACCAGCTCACCACCTTACTACAATCATGCAACAACTAAAAACAATTACAACTTACACCATTCGCTGAAGGGAGTACCACAGGAAAAACAGGGATGGAGTGAGGTATGTCTAACACTATATACTTACACTGAACAAAATATAGATACCAAAAACTGGCGAGACACTACCTTAATTGAGGACATGCTTGTACATTTCCCTAGAAGCTTGTAATTAATACTTGATAGCCTCTAAGAAAACACCAGTAAGAAGAGAATAAATGCTTCACCATTGAAAGCAGCCTGAGTGTTTCTGGAGGTGTGAAATTCGTTACACGTGCGTTGGATCATACGAAACACGTGTACAGCAAATGATCTTTAGAGCTCGACATTTCGCGAGGAATAAGTGCCGGCGTCAAAAATTATTTCGCGGGCACAAATTCTTGCGATCGGAAGTGGTATGCTATGCATTAATCACCATGGGGTGAATTCATCGCGGCACCAATTTTTGGCAATTCTTTTCTTAGTACGATTTGCGAAAATGAAGGCGTCTGCAGACGACTGGGGCGGCGAAAGCTACGGACTTGCTCGATCAATCAATCGCTGCTTTTTGTCGGGTCCAGCTCTCAGCACGCAAGTACGGAGAGTGGCGTCGGCGATGGAGGGGCACCGCGCTCTTCCAGACATTCTAGCTAACCAGTAAACAATACGGCGGAGGGAGGAAATCAACCCCCCCCCCTCCTCTTCCGCCTTTGGCCCCCCCACTCCCACCCCCCGTCTCCCAAAGAGTTCCGCCGCTACTGATCGAGCTTAAACGAGTAGACAGGCTCTGCATCGGGAAAAAAAGAAAAACAGCCTCGCATAACACCATTCGCGCACAATGAGTAATACTGGTAAAAGCAAGCTATCTACAGACAATAACAAGTCTTTTGAACGCAGGAAATAATCTAGCCCTAACGAACAAAAAACGGACTTACTTCGATCCCGTGCCACGATCTTGGCTGTTGAGCAGATTTGACGTAGTTCCACGTCCCACAGTTGCTTCCGTCTTTGTCGGACACATTTGAAACTAAGGCAAACTCCACGCATCACCACTAATCGGGTAATTGGACCGTTAGCCAGTCGTGAACACAGGCATTCAAACGCACACGGCCGGCAAAACGTGCGAAACATAGGCCGTTGATTCGATGAGATTGTATTCGTATCTTCAACACGTTTAAAATAAAACGATCAGCAAACCGCATTATAAAACTCATAAAAGACACAACAATAATAAATTATTGAGCACGTCAATATCGCCACAATATTAAAAAAAAAAGCCCTGAACATGTTGCAAAATAATAAATACGAAACTAAGCCTGCACTGGCTCAAAACGAATTCAGCAGACAAAAAAATTGTCAAGGTGCAGGCGAGCTGGTGTATGTTGATCATGATGTTTTAAAATCCTGAGACTGGGAAGGAAAATGAAGAAAAATTGTAAGACAGAAAAAGGGGACAGGACAAAACGTCTCAGCAGACATGCAACCTTCTAGAAAAAGGGACAAGGTAAGCCGGGCGGCGGTAGCTTAGTGTGTTGACGCTCTGGTTTGCTGAGCGTGTGGTCGTTGGTTCAAATCGCGGTAATCGTTGTTTGTTATTTTTGTAATTTTTTTTATTTTAAATATTTTTTCTCACCTCTTTGTATTAGCTTTTATTTTAAATATTTTTTCTCATCTTTTTGCATTACTTTTTATTATTTTAAATATTTTTGTCTCTCCTTTTTTAATTCGTTTTTATTATTTAAACATTTTTCACACCTTTTTGTATTAGTTTTTATTATTTTTAAATATTTTCTATGTTTATGCTGTCGTCGGCACCGTTCTTCAGGGTAACAATCACCCAGATGCCGCTTCGTGTACCTAAGTGCCGCTTCCGAGGCGAAATCTGCACCCTTTGCTTTGCAAGCACCCCAAGTTCGATCGGTGGCCGTCGCAGTTGTGTTTGCGCGAAACGGCATACGTTTTCTCAAGCTTATGGCTGTTTGCGAGTAATATATCCTGCTAAAAGGCGTGACTTTTTTTGCACATGCTTGGGAACTGCATTAAAAGAACCGTATTTCAGTAGGGTACAGCCTAGGAGACTATATAATTCGAAACAAAATACAAGACATCCATCGACCAACTCCTGTTATCCCGACTATCCGACAAAACTTTGCCTTTTGTGACGTCACGCAGCACCTACGGATGTCAGCCATTGACACTGGCGAAATTCGGGGTGCAGTTTCGTACCTAGGCTCATGAAAGGTTTAATTAATAACGGGAGAACATATATATAAAAAAATGACGTTTGTCTACATGAAGGCTCCCTCGACGTAACGAGCGCGAAAACTTAGGTACTTCCGGTTTTGACCGGACAATCCCTTTAAGTATAGTACATCAAAATAAACTAACTTTCTGAAAAAAAGTATTGTTCGGCGTTGTAAAATTTAATTTTCGTGGCGTAGGGGTTCAGATTCTCAAATCCTGGACTGCAAATTTTCCTCAATGCATTGTTTTTTCTCGCGTTTTCGCGATAAAACACGTCAGCCTTGCCATGGTGGGATCAAATACGCCAGCGTCGGCAGTCATTTACGAAGGATTGATCAACGCAAACATTTCCACTCGCTATTTATGAATTGCCGCAGTTCGTCGGAATCTCAATGAATTGACTGCATAGTGAAAAAGGCAAAAAAATAAAACGATGCCGGTCGTAAACGGAAGTTCCCGGGGCTCGCCAGCCTGCGAACAGCAAAGCGACGATGCCGGCCAGTCACTGAACTTCCATGTATACTGGCCATCAAAGACAGCAAAATACCGATGCCAGCCAGCTACTGAACTTCCATGTAAATACTGGCCATCAAAGACAGCAAAATACCGATGCCGGCTAGTTACTGAACTTCCGTAAATACTGGCCATCGAAGACAGCAAAATGCCGATGCCGGCCAGTTACTGGAACCTCCATGGAAAGACTAGCCAGCAGAGACAGCAAAAACCCGATGCCGGCCAGTCACTGTAACTTCTACGGCTGGACTGGCCAGTGAGCAAGACGAAACCCCGACGCCGGCCGGGGCCGGTAGCTTCCCGGCGCCCATGGCCAGGCGCTGCCATCCTGTTACCATGGGCGGGCCGGCGTAGTCCCGATACCGGCCGACGCGGAGTGCTACCTGCATCTACATGTTGACTGGCACCATATAGTGCCATATACAGGAGTATCGGGCATCCTATACAGTTATATATGGCAGCCACTGGCACCATATATGACTTTATCTGGCAATATATTGCGTCATATATGGTTTCACCTTACCATATCTGCCCTGATTTCAGCCCTTGTATGGCAATATATGACCTTATATGTCTACTTATATGCCCATATACGGACCTATATCAAATATATCTGGCGTCCTCTTCTTGCGATAACACAGCACCAACAGCTGAAGTGCTGGCATCGGTGTCGAGCATGAAGCGTGCGATGTCCTTTGGATACGCAAGTGTTGGCGGAGACGTGAGTGCAGTTTTGAGTGTCTCAAACGCAAGCTGACATTCAGAAGACCAAACGATCCTTGCCTTTTTCTCAGTTAGGGCATACAGAGGCTTGGCAATGAGAGCGAAACTGGGGATAAATCTTCGATAGTACGATGCCAACCCAATGAAGCTTTGCACGTCTGTGGTGGTTCTTGGGGCTGGCCATTCAGCAAGAGCAGAGAGCTTCCGAAGATCTGTAGAATCCCCATCTGCCGAAATGATGTGGCCGAGGTATTCTACTTGTCTTGTAAACAACGAACATTGTTTCGGTATGAGCTTCACGTTCGCGTTTTCCAGCCGTGAGAAAACCAGGTTGAGAGGTGGTTCTTGGGGCTGGCCATTCAGCAAGAGCAGAGAGCTTCCGAAGATCTGTAGAATCCCCATCTGCCGAAATGATGTGGCCGAGGTATTCTACTTGTCTTGTAAACAACGAACATTGTTTCGGTATGAGCTTCACGTTCGCGTTTTCCAGCCGTGAGAAAACCAGGTTGAGAGGTGGTTCTTGGGGCTGGCCATTCAGCAAGAGCAGAGAGCTTCCGAGATCTGTAGAATCCCCATCTGCCGAAATGATGTGGCCGAGGTATTCTACTTGTCTTGTAAACAACGAACATTGTTTCGGTATGAGCTTCACGTTCGCGTTTTCCAGCCGTGAGAAAACCAGGTTGAGAGGTGGTTCTTGGGGCTGGCCATTCAGCAAGAGCAGAGAGCTTCCGAAGATCTGTAGAATCCCCGTCTGCCGAAATGATGTGCCGAGGTATTCTACTTGTCTTGTAAACAACGAACATTGTTTCGGTATGAGCTTCACGTTCGCGTTTTCCAGCCGTGAGAAAACCAGGTTGAGATGCGCCAGATGGTCTGAGAATGTCTTGCTAAAGACGATGATGTCGTCAATGTATACAAGACAGATGGTGCCTATGAGGTCGGTCAATACGGATGCCATAAGTCTCTGAAATGTAGCCGGAGCATTGCAGAGTCCAAATGGCATCACTCTGAACTGATAGGCGCCGTTATTTGCGGTGAAAGCGGTCTTCTCGCGATCTTCGGGGTGCACTCGGACCTGCCAATATCCGCTTCCGAGGTCGAGTGTGGAGAACCACGTGCACCCGGCGAGGGCGTCCAAGATGTCGTCAGTTCGAGGAAGAGGAAAAGAGTCTTTCTTAGTGACGTCGTTAAGTCGTCTATAGTCTACGCAAAATGGGGTAGACCCTCCTTTTTTGCGACTAGTGTAACTGGTGAGGACCAGGGAAAACATGCTGGTTCAATCACGCCCTGTTGTAGCATTGTCTTCACCATGTCATCGACGTGTGACCTCTGTGCAAGGGGAATGCGTCGAGGGGATTGTCGAACGGGGGAAGCTTGTCCTGTCACGATTCGATGTGGTGCTGCTGATGTCAGCCCCGTATCTGCGTCTCCCATGCTGAAAAGGTTTGTGAACCTTTTAAGTAGCTGGGAAAACCTCTCAGCGTCCGGTTTATCCTGGTCAACAGACGTGCCTTCGAAGAGTGGTAATACGTGCGCAGCTAATTTGATAAAGTAAGCGTGCAAATACAGATACGGGTACGTACCAATTAATGGCAGCCCACTGTCGCAGAGAACCGTCACCGTGGCTGCCCCTAAGGGAAACGAGTCGATGTCCAGATGCAGTAATCCAGCGTAGAAATCGAGCACGCACTCGTGTGCTTTGAGGAAATCGACGCCAAGGATGCACTCTTCCTCGACAGCAGCGACGACAGCAGGCAGAGTAGCGTGAAGGCTTCCCACGGTGAAAGGCACAATTGTGGAGCCGAGGACGGTCACCATATCCCCTGTTGCGGTGTGCAGAGGGCAGCTTTCAGAGTTTTCTGGAACAACTCGGTTCGCCTTCGTCAAAACCTCCGGCCTAATTACAGAGGTTGTAGCTCTGGTATCGACAATTGCGCGCACTGGCAATGCCAGTACACGTGTTGACGTGATTCTTCGCGGAGTTGTTGGGAGTCGGCTGCCGGGCCCATAGTTAGCGCACTGTGCCCGCGTGTGACCCTGGCGATGGCAATTCCAGCAAACGGGAGCTGGAGGCAGTTGCGTCCTTATTGCCGGAGTTTGGCGCTGCGTTGTGGGTCGTAGAAACGCAGACCGAGACGCCTGCCGAGCAGCTTCTACTTTTAATGCACTGGTGCGTGCTGCCCGCAGTGACTTGGGGCAGGCTAGGCGAACGGCATCCTGCACCTCAACAGACGAGATGGCATCAATGAATGCCATAGTTGCCCAGCCTCAACTGTGTTCTCCGGGCAAGCGGGGAACGCAAGGTGTGCAAGGCGCCCGATGTCATCGGCGACATGAGAGATCGTCTCGGTAGCAGCCTGACGGTGGTTGCGAAGTTGCGCATGATGAAAGAAGCGGAGAGGGCCTTCCCCATATCGTTCGTTGAGTGCTGCGACCAAAGCTTCTTAGGAATGGCGGGTATCAGACGTTAAGTTATGCAGCACTGTCAACGCTGACCCGGTTAGTTGGGCGGCCAAGGCTTGCGCCTTTTGAGCCGTAGACCAATTGTTAGCGTCAGCGATCATGTTGAGCTGTGATATGTAAGGTGCCCAAGGAGCTGTACCGTCGAATGTCGATGGTTTGAGTCGCAGACTTGAAGGTCCCGTAAGAATCTGGACCAGGAGGTTAGTCGTGTGGTGTTTCTCGGGTCCAAGGAATCGGGTCTCCAAGCGCTGCAGACGTTCGGTGAGGGAGGCGGTCAGTTCCTGGATGAATCATGCTATGCCTTGATGAAGGTGGTTCTCGCGTCGAGCGTAGGATGCTTCGGTTGCTCGAGGTGGTGTGTGATCAGAGTCCTGAGTTTGGAAGCTGTCGGCTCTGAGGCGGCCAGACTTCCGGTGCCAGTACTTGCGGTGGGGTCCCCTTCGGGAGTGGGGCGGGCTGTCGTTGTCCGGGAAGGCGTGACCGGAATGGAGCTCCACTTCTGACACCAGTAAAGCAGATGTCTGCTTTCAAACTCTTTAATTACAGGATAGAACGTCCGCCATCTTCTATCATCGTTGCCTCAACCTCCGTGCGCTCTTTCTGTCGCGTTGCAAGCTCGTCGTCTTCTTCTCCGCTACAGTATATTTCAAACTACAAACCTATTTTACGTTTGCCTTAAGTTTTTTCATTTGAACGTTCTAGTTACCTTACAAATATTATTTTCATTCAATGTTTTTGTACCAACACCGAAAGCATTCGAATGCATTAAACAAAATAGGTGGCTTATAAAATGTACCCCATAAAGTTAGTATATTCTTTAAACGCAATGTATTTTCTCATCAACAATTATACCTTATCCAAGACACAGGGACATATCACATTGGTTGAAACCCCTGTCTTACTTTTTTCGTTTTATTGTGATGCCATCAGTTAAGTACAACGCCGTTATAATCGATTATTTTTACAGTGTAGTTCAATTCAATCATTTACTGAATGTAACAATATTTAATGTACTTTTTATATACTGAGGCAATTTCAACGAACATAACACGTTATTTTTTTACTTCAGCAGTATTTTGGCAACTTTATCAATAATTATTCCTTGAGGCTGTGCCTTTTCATTCGAGTATTTTGTATCATAAAATAGAGACTTCTAGGAACTAAAGTCTCGTTCTTGTTTCTTACTTTCTTATTTCTCAGTAGTTATCTGCTAATTCCCTTGATAGCGCGACCTTCCATATAATCGCATTCTAGGTGTAACAAATATTGACGTTTCTAAACCATTTTTAGCTTTTAGTTCTTTTTGATGACTGTAAATCACTGTTTGCGCGTATTAACTAAGGCCGGCTACTCACTAGAAATAAAAAATAAAATAGATATTAAAATATTGATTAATTCCGCAAGTTATGAATCATTTGCCAACGTGTGTAAATGCATCGATATGTACCCTTTTGGGTGAAAGTTTTAATATATTTACCTTTGAACGTTAATTGTTACGTTCTCGTGTGACCTTGTGAGATATATAACGTTTATTCCTCAGTTATTGAAGCATAACCAGAATAAGCACAATATAAAATAAATATACAACCTGAAAACAACACTACCAGTTGTTGCAGAATAATAACACTTGTCTCACACGCGGTCTCCTATATTGCGTGCACAACTTCTTCTTGAAGTACAAACACTTCACAAGCAGAACGGGTATCATGACACAAAAAAGGTATATATTCTTCATAAACCACCACTGAGAGGGATATATTGTTTCATATATACCCGCGCATGCCGCTCAAAATTCAATATATTTTTTTAGATTTAAGAGGGCATCGTGTGTATTATCTTGCGTCAGTGCACTCAATGCTACTGCTAGATTTTTTTCTTTCGAAAAAGCTTATTAAATTATTTTGTTTGCGGTTTTTTTATAACACTAACTCGATCTAAAAAAAAGTATTGGAAAGTTTCAAGTTTCTTGCATCCGTAGCGTAATAATATCTCGGCATCAAATCCCACGAGTATAACTGCTTTCCAAATCCCGTATTATTTGTGGTATCTTGCAATCGAGTCAAGACCTTATGAATAAAAGTCACAATGACATCTTACAGGCACCTGACCCCTCATCATGCTGGACATTGTGGACGTTATCGGAAGTTCGGCACATACCACGCACTCATCGTGCTTCTGATCATGCTGCGAGCTGTGCCCACTGGGTGGACTAACATGATTACGCCGCTGATACTCCAAAGATGACCACTGGTGCGCTCGTGCCGCCGGAACTTTTGCTTGCAAACTTCAGCGACCCACGAGTGGAGACCCTGGCCGTGCCGTTGACTGAGGACGCTCCTTCGCCAAGTGTGAAATGTATCTCGTGACGACTGGAAAAGCCCTAATCAACGTGGACAGGAATGTTACAGTTGCGTGCCAAAGCTGGGAATACAATACGTCCTGTACGAAAAAACTATCGTAAACCAGGTAAGATTTCTCTCAAAAGGATCTTGTATTTTATTTTACACTTCCAAGAAGGTACACCCTCCAGTAGAGGCTCCGTCGATTATCGAGGCCGTCACACACGTAATAATATAATAATATAATGTCTATTTTTCCGTCAAAACCACAATGACGGAAGGAGACCGAGGAAAAAAGCTGCATCATGCAGCTTGGCGGGCCCTCGCCCCCCCCCCCCCTCCTTACACATGGCAGCAGTGGCACAAGTAACCCCCCCCCCCCAAAAAAAAAAAAAAAAAACAAGAGAAATGATAACAATTTCAGAGATAAGACAG